>ML797837.1:186484-224285 GCA_009831015.1 Picea engelmannii
TTTTTCCTTTTCAATAGTGAAATTTGGTTTGGTCTTAGTTCCCATTATGATCATGTATAAGTCTTTACTAATCTACAAGAGAATAACCACCTGTATCTTCCATTCATAGTAGTTGAATGGTGTGAGGATTATCTATTGAGACTAATCCATCATGTCTGGTGTACTTTAATTTGTGTCTTCTACCTACAAACATATATATTGCTCCCTTAGATTCAAACTTGCTATGATACCATGTAATATTTGATTGATCAACTTAGAAGAGGATCTAGAATCTAATTGAGAAGAAATACAATTAATTTGAGAGAAGATAAGAGAAGAAGGATCATAGGAGTGAAGTAATTCTCATTAACCTATAAAGAATAATAATCATCTGAGGATGAATGAATATTCATTACAATGCAATTCAATTGAATGCAATATATAAGAACTAGCCATGCAACTATGCTAGGCTTAACTACTTGCCTTAATTATCCAAAGTGCTTTCTTGAGGGAGTTAACTTGGATTTTACTAGCCAAGTGGAATAAACTAGCTCATGCATGCAAAGTAGAGTAAACTAGTTCCTAGAAAATAGGGTCTACTCATGCAAGTGTGCACTTATTCCTAGAAAATAGGAGTTATCCCCACATTGGAGGAAAAAACGCTCTGGCTCCTAGAAAATAGGATTTGAACCTATAATTAAGGAATGAAGCTCTCATATCCTATAAAGGAGGAATTTACCTACGATAAAAGTGGAATTTACCAATGGTGGTTTACAAGCAAGCACATGGTTTTGGAAACTCATAGTATTTGCTCATGGTATTACATATGATGAAGCTCAAGTGCACTCTAGGAGAGAGATAATTATGCATGTGAGGAAAAATGAGAATGCATGTGATAATTATGCATGTGAGGAAAAATGAGAATGCATGTGATAATTATGCATGTGAGGACAAATGAGTATGCATGTGAGGGAACATTGTGCATGTACACCAACACATAGATCACATGAACCATCAAAACTTTACTTCCATATTTAGAAACTATATTTAAAAAGGGCTTTAAGTGCTTAGAATTCACCTTGAAAACTAATGGCTATGATTTTCATGACTCACTGTGGCTAATGCCAAAATAGAAAGAAGAATATTCATTTGGTGCAATAAATGGTTATCTTAGGGAGGGGGCTCACATTGGTGACATCCGTATTGGAGGTTGTTATTGTTTATTGGCACTCCCTTACTTTCATCCCAATTGGAATCCAAAAGAAGATAAGGAAACATTGTTTTCAATTTCTATGGAGTGGAAGGAAGGAAAAAGATGCAATCCCTTTAGTAAGATGCAAAAGAATTTTAAAAACGAACTTCGGGAGTTGGGATCTAAAGAAATTTCAAGTGTTTGGTCAATCTTTAGCAACAAAAATTTTATGGAGATTTTGTTCACGGTTTGGCCTTTGGAGAAAAGTCATGAAGAAAAAGTATATAGATCCATTATCCCTTAAGAAATGGATTAGAAGTTCACAGAAGATTTTTTAAATACTTCCATAATAAAGGAAATGGTCTTTGCATTCCCAATTAATGACTCTTATTTAGCATAGTGAGTAAGTTATGTTAGTAGGCTAAGGATGAGGTTGGATCCCTACATTGGTTGTAAAGGAAAATATAGATTGTTTGTCGGTCTTGTAAATATACTACATGTAAATTTTTCAAATGTTTCAACTTAGGGTCAAAATGAATTGTGTAAAGAGTCTTTGAAGTTTTTAGCAAAATTAGGGATCCATAATGATTTAGTGGTGAAATGGGAGAATTTCACTAAAGTATTTGATAGTATCAAACTACAACCTATGCAAAATCAATTGTTTTGGTCATTGAACTCATTATATGGTTATTATATTGTCAAGCTTAGATACTCATATATGTTTGCATGGGATCTTCAAGTTCAATAGGAATGGTGGAGGCATCATTTATAGCTTTTAAAGTCTCCCATGAAAATGAGACTTTTCTTCGTGATGGATCTCTCAAACAAGGTGTTAACTTGGGAAATCCAACTGAGAACGATGTGGTAGGGTGATAATGTGATAATTTCATCGTGAACATGGAGGCTCAACATGCCATCTTCTTGTAGCTTGTCATTTTACCTTAGAACTATGGGATGTTATAAAACTTGTATGGACAAAGATGAATTTCAAATGGGAAAAACACTATCAGATGTCGATTCGGTTGAAAGATCATACTATCTTTGATCACAACTCATTTCCATTGTTGGATAGTTGGTCCATATGGCTCACCAAGGATGAGGTAATTTTTAAGGAACCTTTATGGCTCACCAAGGATGAGGTCATTTTTAAGGAACCTTGGTAAGTCCATTCAAATTTTTTCACAAGGTAAAATTCATTCTTGAAGAATTAAAGGTTCAAACCAAAACAAAACTACCAAGACAATTAGATGAGATGAATATTGATGAGATTGTAGCCTGCAAGTTTTTTGATGGGGCATCATACGGGAACTTGAGGAATTTTGGAGCAGGCGCGATTGTATTCAAATATTCCTCACATTAACTTACCTTATATTTGGGATTGGTTAAAGGAACAAATAGTTGGGTAGAGCCTAGAACCCAACCAACATTGTTGAGGATAGCAATCAATCTAGGTCTTTACAAATTTCAAGTTTTTGGTGATTCTAAGATTGTCATTGACTAGATGAATGGTCAGGGCAAGTTCCATAATTAGTCTCTTCATATGGTTATGGTTTATGAAGAAATGAGTTCCAAAGTATTAGATTCAAGCATGTATATAGAGAGCATAATTCTACTGCAGATCATTTCTCAAAAATTAATGTGGAGTCTTAGCCCGAGAACACACACACACACATATATATATCCCAAGGAGTTAGTTGAACTGGTTGTTTCCAGTGTTGTCTGGAATTTGGCTAGTTTCATGCCAATAGGTGTCTGGTTTGAATCCATCTAGGTGAGGCACACTAGTGTACATTGACATGTTTACTAGGGATTCCATCTAGGTGAACTCCTCTCGTAATCCATCTCCAGAATGCTTTGTTTTCTTATGTTTACGAGAAGTTGGCTTTTGTACCATTACTAGATTATTTATAAGAAGTAGTTATGTCCTTATCTCAGGATTCTGACAATGTTTCTTCTCTGGATGTTTAGCCATTACTTCTATGGAGTCTTTTCCTTGTTAGGCTCCTACCCATATTACTTGAAATCTATGCTTGGTGCAATTGTCTCTATATTTCTGTCAAACCCCTAAGTAATGAAACATTCAATTCATGATGCTCTTCTTGAGCTCTTATAAACTTTTCGTTATCATCCCTGCAACTTTGAAGTCCCACTTTTAGACTTCTCATGGTCTCTGCAATATTTTAAGAGGTCTCAATACTTCTTGCCTTGTGAGATCCCTTTTGTTGATATCACACTTCTCTTAGCCCGGTTGATTTAATGCATGTACTAAGGTCCTAGTAATCTTAGTCTCTAGGGTTAAGGAGGTCAGAGAAAGGGCGTCAATAGGGAAACAAAACCAAGTGTCGAGGCTATGAGCTATTCCACCACCATTCCAAAGAAAGTCGAGGGCACCGAAATTCATCGTTTGTTCGATCCATAATTAATGGGAGTCATGTTTCACATCGTTGAGTAAGATAACCTCTTCCAATCGTCGATGGGAGATCTCTTCTCCACTCCTAGCGGCATGGTGAGGTTAGGGCGCGGATTTAGAGAGGATTCGAGGCACTAAGGAGAAGCTCGACTCAAGGCCGATGTAAAATATTTCCAAGCATCGAATCGAAAACAAGTCTAGGGGCCAATACACTAACAAACTTGACCATTCAATCGCTTAGCCATTTTACTCTTTCCTTTGTTCATTACTTGATGTTTATGTAGCCTATGCATTGCATTATTGGTAGTTATTTAGATGGGATATACATGGGGATTAAGTGCAGTTCAATTCCAAGCAGGGCCTATTAAATTTTTATAACCAATTCATACAATGCTCCTTGGATTTGAGGGCAGCTCTCTTTGATGGCAAATACACAAGGATTTTCAAAGGCATCCTTAATGACCCAACTTCCAAAAAAAAAATCAAGTATGGAAGTATTCAAAGGGGCGATAGGCTTTATCCCTATGGTTATGGTTGGAAAAAGAGGCTCTACACACAACATTTCACAGGTAGTTATTCATATACGTAAAATATTAACTAGATTATGAGGTTGTAGGTTAAAGATTCTATGAAATGAAGATTTTTTCCGGGGATATTTATTCGTAATCTGACGAGAAAATGTTGGATTCGTAAATTTAAGTGATTATTTCTGTAGAATCTGAGTGCCTTGGGAGTTTTTCAGCATGCTGAATCTATTTCTGCATTCAGAAATGACTTCTGAACAACAAAAAATAATGATTCGTGTAAATTTATATGGTCGAATTCTAGTGAAAAAAAACATTTCGTAGAACAGCTAGCCAACACCAATTATGAGAAAGTACAATATATCTATGTGTAAAGAGTTGTGTTGTGACATCAAGGCACAACATAGGTAACGGTTAATTACACATTCAAGAAATAGCGCCCATACACAACACCCGAACCATAAAAAACCAAGGAGGAGTACATCGCAGTTTAGCCGCTCATTTCCAATTCTTATGATTAATGGGGAATGTATTAACAACATGCGTCCCTAAATCAATTACTCTAAAGATCTCAACTATTTAACCATAATAATACCTAACCATATGTTCACACGGATATGACCAACATGATAGAGCATCATTACTTATGAGAAGCATGGAGTGTTCAACAGATCCATTCTTTAATCAATTAATTCAATCTGTCTTCACAAATAATTCAAATGACGTAATACTTCACATAATAAACTAAGAAAACATATTTTGCATCATTGGATATATGAGTACAGATTTTGTTACATATTTTGCATCATTGGATATATGAGTACATATTTTACTAAACAAAAGTAAACACTTATTTGCTTAAAATTCATTGTCCAAACAAACTAGTTGAGGATGAGCAACCCTTGTCAAGGTTATGGGATGAGAAACCCCTGTCAAGGTTAGTTTATGATATCACAAGGGAGAAATTGTCACTCTTAGGGATTTTCTAGGTAGTGGATCAACTTTAGCACATAATTTAATATTATCGAAACAATCTCTTCAGTTCTCGAGAACAAAAAATAACTCTTGGGCACCCCACTGCCTACCCCACACAACACAAGGAGAGAAATCCCTTCTCTGCTACACACTCCCTCAGAATCCTCCCCCTCCAATGTTTTTATGCATGTTTCGAGCAGGGTCCCAGCTGTAGCCCTGTAACTCTAATGATTTCCCAAATTTTTTGCTCATCTCCTGGTGGCCAAAAACTTCCTTTTTCTTGGATACTATTTTTCACCTTTTATGGAGAGCTCTTTTGGTTGTCTAAACCCATTTTTCATCTCTCTCTTTGTTTCCCCAAAATTCATGTCTCTCTCGTACTCTAATTTCTCACTCTTTTACCCATGCAAGGTTTGACTCTTACACACTTTTCAAAATTTGATTGTACGTTGTCCTTACCTCAATAAGTTAACGAGAGGACTCTCTCAACCACTTTCCCCATGTAGTTAATGGAATCAGTCTCTTCACATAGGTACTTTCTCATACTCTCATAACTAAGGAGGTGACTTCATCTACCAACCTCCTTACATTCATTCAATGATTGGCCTTGGATAAGTCAAAGGAGAAAAATAATATCTACTCCCAAAACAACTTGGCAAGGTGGCTTGGGATCTCTAACATGTAGACCCCTCTTTAGGCTCCCACACTCTCCCCTCTCGTGGTATCATGGACCCTATAGGTTCTTGTGCTCAGTTAGTTGTTTGGATTCTTCATTAACTGAAAATAAAATATGCATAAATTTAAAATGTTTCATCTATCCAGATTACCATTGTATGGTAATTACATATTCATCCAGGATTAAAACAACATTAACCATAATTAATTAAAAATCAATCAAGGGGTTAAAATGGGGACATCACATCCCCTCCCCCTTGAAATAACATCGTCCTCAGTGTTTTGCTATTTATGATTATTTACTTTTAGATGAAAACAAAAAGGGGTATGCCTCTTTCATGGGATCTTCCATTTCCCATGTAGCTTCACTTGGCCCAAAGTGCTTCTATTGCACTTTTACCTTGGTGATGGCTCAAATCTGAAGCAATATTTCCATTTTGTCTAGTATACACAGGGGTTCTGGTTGGAACTCTCCTTCTAGTTCCACCTAGATCACAACCCAATCAATAATATGGTTAGAATCGTGAACATACTTTTTAAGCAACGAGACATGGAAAGCATTATGCATTTTAACATTAGGTGGTAATGCAAGCTTGCATGTTATAGGTCTCATTCTCTCTAATACTTCAAAGGGTCCACAAAATCAGGGTGCCATATTGGCACACGTTCCCAACCTCAAAGAACTCATTTGAGGTCTAACTTTGAGATACACATGATCTCCCACCTTAAATTATTTGTGTGTTATGTTCTTATATGTGTAAATTTTCTTCTTGTCTTGGATGCTTTCAGATTTTGTTTAATTTTAACAACTTCCTGCTCCATTTACTTTAGCATCACTGGTCCAAGTATAATTTTTTCCACTAGATTATCCCAGTTGATTGGGATTTGCACTATCTACCGTAAAGTGCTTCGAAGGGACTCATCTTCAACAATGCCTGATAATCATTGTTATAGGTGAATTATACCAAATGTAAGTAGTCCTCCCATCTTGTTTGTTTATTCATGACGTACATGTGAAGCATGTCCTCTAGTATCTGGTTTGTCCTTCCTATTTGTCCATCTGTCTGGGGATGATAAGTAGTTTTGAAGTTTAATTGGATCCCCAATTCTTCACATGGTTCTTTCTAAAACTTCAATGGGAGCTTTGTATCTCTATCAATTACGATTATTTTGAGTATACCATGGAGTAGGAAAATTGCTCTCATAAAGGTTTTTGCAATGTTGACTACCTTGTGAGTTTATTTTATAGGAATAAATTGATTTTCCTTGCTCAGTTTTTCAACCACAACCATGATTGCATCATGTTGTTTTATTGTCTTCAGTAGTACCATGATGAAGTCCATTGATATCACTTCCCATTTCCAGTTGGGAATTGGTAAGGGCTGCAATAAACCTGTCGAGAGTTTGTGTTCATCCTTGACTTGTTGATACTCAAGACATCTCTCAAGGTATTCCACAGTCTCCTTTTTCATGCCTAACCAGTGATACTACTTCTTACTACAGTAATCATTTTTTGGCAACCTAGATGTCTAGAATATGATTTCTTATGTAGTTCATATAATATAAGTTTCTTCAATTCTATCGAATTGGGGATGTATAATCTACCCTTGTTGATTAACAATCCTTCTCCATTCATTTGATAGCCTTCACCTCTTCGATCGAGTGGTCGCTATAGAAAATTGTCCCTTAGTTGCACAAACTAGACATCGCTATGAAAGGCCTCTTTTATTATATCCTTCAAATCTGGCTCACAAGTATTGATTGTTGCTAGATGCACTATTTGCATGCTTTTGTTGAGGGAATCTACTACCTTATTCTCTTTTCCCTTTATGTTCTTTATCTCAAAATCATATTCACTAAGAAACACTAACCATCTACTTTGTCAGGCATTTAAGTGAGGTTGATCAAATAAATATCTCAACCCACTATGATCAATCATCAATATAAACCTTATTCTTCTTCCCTTCAGGTAGTACCATGACATTTTTAGTGCATGAATGATGGTTGCTAGTTCTAAATCGTGAGTGACATAGTTTATTTCATGTTCCTTTAACTTTCGAGATTCATAACTCACCACATGACCATCTTGCATCAGGACTCCACCAATTCCTTCTTTACATGTGTATGTACACACTACAAAGCCTTTATTTGGATCGAACTTTAATATCAGTGCACTTGTGAGAAGATGCTTCAATTGCTAAAATATTTTCTCACATTTTTCAGACCACACAAATTTCACTTCTTTCCTTTGTAGTGACATGATAGGATGGTTGATTTTGAAGAATCATTTGATGAATCTACGATAGTATCCTACAATTCCCATGAATAAGCTCACATATTTCACGTTCCTCAAAGTGGTCCAATCCATAATAGCCTTAATATTTTCGGTATCAACAACAATGCCTTGTTCTGAGATAATGTGTCCTAGGTAATGAACTTTCTTTTGGTAGAAGTCAGATTTGTTGAATTTGATGTATAGTTTATTCTCTCTCAATATTTATATAACTATTATGAGATGTTATTCATGCTTTGCTTCAAATTTGGAGTAGATGAGAATGTCATCAATAAATACTAATACAAACTTATCCAAGTACTTACTGAAGACACCATTCATAAGGCACATGAACGTGGTTGGTGCATTGGTAAGTCCAAATGGTACCACTACAAATTCATAGTGATCGTCTCTTGTTCTGAAAGCTATCTTGTGGATGTCTTCATCCTTTGATCCAGGATTAATGATATCTGAATATCAAGTCAATCTTTGAAAACATGGTGGATCCTCTTAGTTGGTTAAATAGGTCATCAATTCATGGCAACAGATACGTATTCTTCAGCGTAACTTTGTTCAATTGTCTATAATCAATACACAATCTCAAGGTTTTGTCTTTCTTATTTACAAATAGCATCGATTCTCCCCAAGGAGACACAGTTGGTCTGATATTCCCTTTTCCTAACATCTCATGTAGCTACATTTTTAACTCTACCAAATCGGGAGTACTCATCCAGTAAGGATGAATCGACATAGGCGTTGCTCCTGACACAAGATCAATTGAGAAATCAATGTCCCTCTTAGGAGGTAGTCTTGGTATCTCACTTGGAAACACATATTTGAATTCTTGAATCATGGGGTAGTCTTCGATAAGCATATTCCCATTTTTTGTTAACTCTAATACATGTATGGAATACATTTGTAATCCTTTTTTTGAAAATTTTCTTCAGCTGTAAGGATAAAACTAGCCACAATGAGATGGGTTTTAAAATTCCCCTTACTATCCTCAAATTCCCATCATCATATACACAATCAAAGGTTTTATTGTAGCATTCCAATTTGACTTTATGCACTGTGAGCCAATCTGTACTGATTAAGACGTCATATGATCCTAACGGCAAAATATTTAAAGTTTCCTTCTTGATCCACCCATTCATTTCCAACGAGCACATTTCCACCATCTCACTTACTTTCCTCTTAGTTCATGTGGCTACTTGTACTAACCAAGATTTATTTTTCTTACATCTCTAAAGGGCATAAGAGTCAACAACTTGAGGTGTAACATAGTTAAGATTAGATCCTGGGTCATTCAAAATGGAAACACATTATTTATCAATTTTACCTACAACTTCTACCACTGATGCTTAGTGGTCTGCTTATCAGTCTTCCAGAGTATCATGAATTCAAGAAATATTTCTTGCTACATCATCGACTATTGTAACTTCTTGCATGTTTTGGATCATCCTATTATTTTCCTATCTATATGGGAAATCCCCGAGAAAATGTTTTTTCTCTGGATCCCAAAAATTTCATAGGTCCTTTCCATTGTTCCTTTGACTTTTCCTCTATTGGCCTATTTCCACTCTATAAAGGAAAGTTTTTCTAAAATTTACTATGTCCAAGGTAACTTAGATTAGAGTTATTTTCTTGGACTATTCTTCCTCTAATCAAATTTGTCCTTTCTCTTTTCCTTCCAGACCTTGATGAATTCTAGCTTATGCTTCGCCTACTCATAGCAGTACTTCATCGTTCATATCATCTCTTCTAGATTTTTGGGTTCATAAATCTCAATCATATCCTAGTAGGACTAAGGTAGCTCATTGAGAAAGCACTGCATTTTCACTTTCTCATCTCAAATGTGTTAGAAATACTAATAAGTCTTAAAGAGATATTAATAATGGTTTAGTTATGATACAGTTGTGAGGTCATTATATTGAGATGTATCATAAATGCACCATTGATGTACATGTTAATTGATTCGTCTCGGTGCCTTTTCTACCATGTTTCCATCTTCTTGATTTTGTTGGTTATTTTACTTTTGTTGGTTATTTTCTTACTCTGTATGTTTATCATGTGGTATCGGAGAATTGTGATACCTATGTGCTTGTGTGAGAGTTTAAGGATTTGAAAGAGTTTCAGGAGGTCTCCAAGATCTGTTATAGAAAGGATGTATGAGGAAGCAAAGTAGAGGTGAAGTGGGTGTTGATGTATCCGGAGGCAATTTCAGGGCATATTTTTTTGTGGATGAATAATTGTTGATTTACAATATGCGCAACTATAGGTTTTATGTCCCTCCAGAGAAAATTGCTTACTAGTTAATCATCTAAGAGAAGAGAGAAGAGAGAAGTGCCACAATGCACTACTTATCGGGCCAGATGTTGGACTCTACAAAAATAATTTATCAAATCCGACCGAGTTTCCCTATAAGTGAACCACCAAATGTAACCATATTGTCAAGGAAAGGTTTCCCTTGGAGGTAATTTTTATATTTTTTTATGAAGACGAGAAGATATACATACACCACCACCCACATATTCTGTGGGAGTCATTGACCACTTCATTCACTATGAATCTATCGACTTAATTTTTAATTAGTAGAGACAGCAAGACAGGAAAGATAAAGCATTGTCACCAATCTCCTCTCATCTCATGTCATGAATGATTGAACGAATGTCTAAGTTGTTTTTTATATAAAATCATACGTATAAAAATTTTCATGGATATACCAATCAGGATTTTTTATTTATTTCGAAGGTTCCTCTAATTCTAGTAACAATATTTTTTTATATAATTATTTTGACATGGCATAGCAGGAATAGTCCAGTTTTTGGTGATATCGATTTGATCATCCCTTCACGGAATGAAATGAACGAATAGAATTTTATTTTAATTGGTGACCACGAAAAATCATATATTTCCTTTTGATATGTTGACCAATTGCTTGGATCACCATAAATAAAACTCTATAAAACCAAAGTTCCTACTGCTCATCAATCTTCGTGCATATCAGACACTTTGTGCAACAAATCACTATTTCAATTCAGGTACGAGTTCAAATGATTGTGTGAAAGGAACATGTTGGTTATGATTCAAATCGATGAGCATTTAATCACGTGGAAGGGAGAGAAATATGAGCGCCATCTGGACTGTAGATTGTGTTTACTGTATGCATCATTTAACTGATGGTATGTACACCAACAATTGACTTACATGACCGCATAACAAAGAAGTCAAAAGACTTATTACAAAGGAAGGAGAGGTTTTGTATGATAGAATTAGGGAATTTGATCAAACATCAAGCGAAAATGATTTGTCCTTCAAATATTAGATTGCTTGTACCAAAAAATTATTTATTTTGTTGTGTTTGTTCTTGAAATTACCTTTGAAAATTTGTTGCTTTAATTGTATATTTGATGTGAGCATACAAGAGAAAACAAAAACTCATCAATGCAATATTACACGCATACAAAGCTCCTAAGACCCCCTTATTCAATTTTGGTCAGGTCAAGGATGCAAAGACAAATATGCAATTTTATTATGTGGGATGATTCCTTATAACTTTGTTTGCAAACTTTCAAAAAAACCTTTATAACACCTTTACAAAACACCGTATAAGCACCCTTATAACTCCTCCACCTTATAACAACCCTTATAACTCCTTTTGTGAATGCATATATCTCCTTATAACATTAATTTACAAAAACAACTTATAACCCCTTTAACAAAAAATCATAAAAAGATACTACTTATGATTATGGCGCCTTATAAAAGTGAGTTAAATGATAAAAACACATCCTCTCAATAATCCACAAATAATCAACTCAATGCAAATTTCTTTAATAATACATTATTAGGGTTTCACCAAGTAAGCGCCCTCCTTGTGTTGTTCATCCTTCTTCTTTCAAATAGAAAATACAGTCTGTCGCCTTCCTTGTCTTATCTCCACGAGGGTTAGGATTTCACGTCGTTCAAACAGAAAATACCAACAGCTCTCTTGCATTTGTAATAAGTATTTTGAACTCTTTGTTTAAGTAACTTTTTGAAGTTGTAAGCAAGCATGTTTTTGTACAACCCACCTGAAATGTGATAAGGGGGTTTTCAAGGAGGTCGCCTTCCCAATTTTTTTAAGGTGTTCTAAAAAGATGTCTTCACACTTTTTAAGTCTTACAACTCTTGCATATTTTGCACAATTCAAAATGGAATGGATTGGAGAAATATTTACACTATTGCACACATTAATCAACTCAACTTTGGAATATACAATTTCAATAAACAAAAGCATTGTCACTATAGTGCTTACTTTCTTACAAGTCATGCACAAAAAGGTTGATATGTTTAAACTTCAAAACAAACTATTATCTGATGAATTAAGTCTCCTTCGACACCAACATTTTGATTTCATACTTCCTCAACATAATCCATTGTTTAGATTACATGTTAACAAACAAAATGACACCAAGGATGAAAATGACTTCAATGAACACACTCAGTTGGCAAATGATGACACTCATAAACATGAAGATGAGTTGGATGAAGTCCCTATGATAGAAAAAGTTGCAAATAAATGTGAGGAAGCAATTAGAATTGTTCGTCCACGGGAAGAAATACAATTAAAACGAAATTGATATGGATTAGGATACGAAAAGGATGTCGAAAACATTTTTCATATTCCTAATTATTGCACACCAATTACTTTTATGGGTAGTGATTTTTTGGATGATGTTAAGGAACAAGTGTCGAATCTTGAATAAGTACAAGATGTTGTTGCAATTAGAGATGATCAAGATGATGATGATGCACATGTTGATATAGTTAAAGATGATTGGGATGTTTTGAATGTTACTACAAATATTGTGAATTTGTATGATCTTTATGATCAGTTGGATGAAGAACCCATACAGTGCCAACATTGTCACAGGTTTGGCCATGATGAGCCAAAGTGTTTTGATCTTCACCCATGCAGTTTTTGTGGGAATACCAATCGCCTCTTAGTAAGGTGTTAGAAGAGAAAGAAAATTCAATGGAAACATTTTTATTTTGAATGGTTAGGGAATTGGCACTGGAGTTCAGAAGCCAATTTATTGGAGTGGTCTTATCGACGAGTTCATACAAAGGTACAACCATGTTTACACGGAACAATTTCTACAGTGGATGGTTATAAGTTTTCAAATTTGATTATTTGAGGGCAATATCAAGGCCCACTTGAGTCTTTTCTTTTCAGTTGAAGATCGAGTCTTTCGACTCCTCTCAAAGACATTTTTATTACACTTTTTTCACTTTCAAGGGGGTAATATCTTATGATCGAGACTTCTCACCTTTCGGTTGACATGGGGGAACTTAGTGATGATATGTCAGACTTCAAGTTTTTAAGTATGCCTTGATGGTTTGCAATTCATTCAGGATGATAAATGATGTTTTTGATGATGATGTTTGATTTGGATACAAGATATAGAATTGATGGTTTTCACATCGATCAATTATGGGATTGATTTTGCGGATGGACGATGGATTCAGGATTGAAGATGCATTTATTTAGGATGATTACATTTTATATTTGATGATGGATTTGATGTTTTGGATTTGGATTGGTCAATTTGACCTTTAGAGTATTTTTTTCGAGACAATTCAACACTTGGCATTTAAGATGGATTCGCGATTTTTTATGGTTTTCAGTCACCTTGTGACTTTGTTGGTGGTTCGACAACTCGACACCTTGATGAAAGTTTGACATTTTGATCAACAGTTCATATTCGTGATAGTACAATTGATTCACCTGGTTTACTACCCACGGGTTTTTTATGGACATGAGATTTTATGGATACGGGGTTCGGATGCCTTTCGACACTTTTTTCTATCAGCAGGACTCTTGAGAGTTTTTTTTTGTGTGTGTCGATTTTTGAGAGAAGTTTGTGAACTTATTTGTTCACTTGATAGTATTCAAAATTTAGAGGAATGATCTTCAGATCTGGTAGAATTCAATTGTTTCTTCTGCATTTGTGTGTGGGGCATTCAGGATTGTCGATAATTTTCAAGACTTGGGATGTGTTGGACATGTAGCCAATTCACTTCTCATCAAGGGTTTTCTCATCAGTTTTGGGTTCACTTCAATGAACACCTACAGGTTTTCTAGCTCATTTGTTACACAATGAGTTTTCTAGACTTGGTTTCGGCATCCAATTTTGGTGATTTTCCAAGTAGATATTCATCAACACTCATGAGATTTCAAACCATGAGTTACAGGTTGTTGAAGACTTATCAACTTTTGCATCGGTCCTTGTTGTTGAGCTGATAAATTTGTATGGACGTAAGATTAAAGGGGGGTTTGTTAGAAATAATCATAAGTCCTAAATAGATCTTAACAATGGTTTAGTTATGATACGGTTGTGAGGTCGTTATATTGAGATGTATTATAAATGTACCATTGATGTACATATTAATTGATTCGTCTTGTTTCCTTTTCCACCATGTTTCCTTCTTCTTGATTTTGTTGGTTATTTTCTTGCTCCATATGTTTATCAGAATGTATGGAACATATCTCAGTAGCTCCAAAAATATGTTTGCATAGTCTTCCATGGTCAACTATCCCAATTTTAACTCATGAAATTCCTTGACTTTTCCATCGTAATACCTTTCTGAAAGGTATTTCTACTTGAAGTAATTTTGGAAGCGCCTCCATGTGACCTTCTTTTCAATGATCCTCTTCACATTTTTTAGATCTTCCCACCAAATAGAATATTTTCCATTCATATTAAAAATGGTCACTCGAGTCGTTGTATTCTCGTAATAGTCATGTCATTGAAAGTGTTTCTTTAATCCAATAAGCCATGATTTAGCTTCTTCATTGGATTTCACCTCACTGTTAAAGGTAGGTGGATTTATCTTCTTTAACTCCTCCCATAATCCATCTCTGGAATGCTTCATTTTCTTATTTTTACGAGAAGCTAACTTTGCACCATTACTGAATTATTTATCAGAAGTAATTATGTCCTTATCTGAGGATTCTGATGATGTTTCTTCTCTCAATGTTTGACTATTACTGCTATGGATTCTTTTTCTTCATAAGTTCATGCCCATGTTACTTGCAATTGTATGTGTATTTATGTCAAACCCCTGAATAATGCATCATTCAATTATTGTTGCTCTTCTTGGGCTCTAATCAACTTGTTGTTATCATCCCTGCAACTTTGAAGTCCCACTTTTAGACTTCTCATGGTCTATGTCATATCCAAAGAGGTCTCAATACTTATTTCCTTATCAGATTCAATTTCTTGATAGTGTTGTAAATCTTCAATGGTAGTACTTACCATGATCAGTTGTCCGTGAATATTTGAATACTATTCACTCTGCTCTATGTATCACTTCCTTCGTGTTGAAACAAATAAACAATTTTTTAGATGGTTATTATTCATGACCCCTTTTCACAATCATCATTCCCTTTTCTTGATCTCACACTACTCTTAGCCCAGTTGAATTAATGCATATACTAAGGTCCTAGTAATTTTAATCTCTATAGTTTATCTTTGGCCCATACAGGCCTAGTGTTTGAACCATCACTCTGATACCACTTGTAATGTACCTGACCCCCTAATATTCATTAGGCTGGTGGGGTGTACAAGATTCTCACATTTTTCCACTGTGATACTTCTATTAAATACAATTCTATTGCCAAATATACATTTGTAGGTCAAATATACTCCTCAAGGGATTTCCATTGTCTATTACTACACTCAATTATGAGCCTCAAATAAGAAGTTGTGATCTCCCAAATGTCTTGAGCAGTTATCACATGGTTACATCATCACACATACCCAGCATCCTAGGCTGACAAGGCACCTCACGTTACAATTGACCTGGCATAGCCACCCATTTCATTTATGTATCATAATTATATCATATTGCTCATGCACGATTCCTCATGAGGGTACCGATCAAAGACATTAGCAATCTTTGAAAAGAGTTTTTGAGAATACGTCGATCAAAAGATCGGTCAAATCACCAATGACAAAAGTTGTCAAGCATCGATGAAAGGATCATTTCGATTGTCGATGACAAATTTTTCCATCCGTCGATGACACAAGTTATCGTCTGATAGTCGATAAGGAGGTCGAACCAGGGCATCGATAGGGAAAAAGAACTAAGGTCCAAGGCTATGAGCTATTCCAACGCCTTCCAAGGTTGGACTCCACTGATGGAAAACATTTAATACAATTCACTAAGTGAATGAATTCTTACCAATCGTCGGGGTTTGTGAAAGTCATGGGAACCAAAATTTGTCATTGGTATGATCCATCATTGATGAGAGGCAAGTTTCGCATCATTGAAGAAGATAACCTCTTCCAATCGTCAATGAATATATCTTCTCTATTGCTAGTGACATGGTGAGATTAAGGAGTGGATTTAGAGAGGATTCAAGGCACTGAGGAGAAGGTTGAATCTAGGTCGATGTAAAACATTTCCAAGCACCGGATAGAAAACAAGTCTAGGGGAAGATACACTAGCAAACTTGACCATTCAATCACTTAGCATTTTTACTCCTTTCATTCATTATTTGAGGTTTATGCAGCCTATTCATTGCATTCTTGGAAGTTCCTTAGACTAGATCTATATGGGGATTAAGTGTGGTTCAATTCCAAGAAAGGCTTGGTAAATTTTTATAACCAATTCATACAATGGTCCTTGGATTTTAGGGCAGCCATCTTTGATGGAAAATACACAAGGATTTTCAAGGGCATCCTTAATGACCCAACTTCAAAAAAAACTAACAAAGTATGGAAATATTCAAAGGGGCAACATGACTTATCCCTATGGTTATGGTTGGGAAAAGAGGCTCTACGTCCAGTTGCCACATTTTGCAAGTAGTTATTCAGATACAGAAAATGCCAACCAGATTGAGAGGAAGAGTGATATCTCTATGTTTTAGGGGTTTCATTGTGACATCCAAGGCACAGGTAGTGGTTCATTACATGTTCAGGAAATAGCATCCATACACATAGTACCCAAACCATAGACAATCGATGAGGAAACCATTGTAGTTTAGTCGTTTTTTTCCAATTCTTACGATCAATGGGGAATGTATTTACAACCTGCATCCCTAAATCTACTATTCGAAAGATCGCATCTATTTAACCACAGTAATACTTGAGCATATCTTCACATGGATATGACTAGCATGATAGAGAGGCATTACCTATGAGAAGCATGTAGCATTCAACTAGTCCATTCTTTAATCAATTAATTCAATATTTCTTTAGAAATTGGAAAAACAAAGTAATCTTTCGCATAGGAAACTAAGAAAACATACTTTTCATCACTAGATATATGAGTACAAATTTTACTGAACAAAAGTAAACACTTATCTACTTAAAATTCGTTCTCCAAACAAAGTAGCTGAGGAGCTATTTTCCACCCAACCGTATGCTCTATTGCGCTGATTTATTTCTACAATAGACCACCCCCTAGCCAGGCCATGATACCAGAAGGGCGAAATTGTCACTCTCATGGATTTGTTGGTTGGTAGATCAACTTCAATACAAAATTTAATCTCCCGGGAGAAATATGTTGAGTTCTCAATAATAGAAAATAGCTCTTGGGAACCCCATTACCTTCCCCACACAACACAAGGAGATAACTCCCTTCTTTGTTGCACAATCCATCAAAATAATCCCCCTCTAGTTCTCTTTTTGTGTTCCTAGCAAGGTCCCAGCTGCAGCCTTGTAACTCCAACAATTTTTAGATTTTTTGCTCATCTCCTGGTGGCCAAAAACTTCATTTTTCTTGGAAGTTCTTTTTCACCTTTTATGGCTAGCTCTTTTGGCTTTCTGAACTCAATTTTCATCTCTCTTCTTATTTCCCCAAAACTCATCTCTCTCCCCTACTCGAAGTTCTCAATCTTGTACCCATGTAATCTGTTACTCTTACACACTTTTCAAAAATCGATTGTACTTAGTCCATACCTCAATAAGTTGAAGAGAGGACTCTCTCATCCACTTTCCCCATGTATTTAATGTCATCAATATCTTCACATGGGTAATTTCCCATACTCTCATAACTAAGGAGGTGACTTCTTCTCCCAACCTCCTTATATTCATTCAATGATTTCCCTTGGATAAGTCAAAAGGGAGAAAATAATGTCTATTCCCCAAACAACTTGGAAAGGTATCTCTAACATGTAGAACCCTCTTTAAGCCCCCTCACTCTCCCCTTCCGTGGTATCATGGCCCCTATAGGTTCTCATGCTTAGTTCGTTGTTTGGATTCTTCATTAACTGAAAATAAAATATACATATATTTACAATGTTTAATATGTCCATATTACCATTGTACGATAATTACATATTCAACACAGATTAAAACAATATTAACCATAATTAATTATAAATTAATAGGGGGATCAAAATGGGGACATTAAAGATTTTCAGTTGATCAGTTTTGAAGAGGAGATATCAAGTGTTTAGTAGGAATTCCACGAGTGTTTTTTTCTGAGGAAGAAGAGTTGATTTCAAAATTTTAGAAGCTACAAAGAAAGAATTGTTGGAGCGGGAGGAATCAAACTAGAGATAAAAGAGCCAAGCAATGGGGTTGGCATAAGGAGATGAAAATACTAATTTTTTCCACAACTATGCCAAGGCAAGGTATATCTTTACCACCATATGGGAAATGCATAATGAAAATGGTGAGAGGGTTTCAAAATTTCAAGTGATAGCAACGAATAGAGGTATGTCTTTTTATAAATATTTTTGAGGAACCAACAAGGTTTAGCATAGTGGAAATTGTAAGTCTCTCATCATACTTTCCAAGGTTCACTAATGAAGATCAAAACTTAGACCTTATGGCCAAAGTGAAAAAGGGGGACATGGAAAAATTGGTGGACTCTTTCCAAAAGGACAAGAGCCTAGGCCCAGATGGTTGGCCAATTGATTTTTATTTAGGGTTCTATAAAATGTTGGAAGATGATCTATTAATAGTTGTTTAATAATCTAGTAAGTTAGCGAAGATATTGGAATACTTGAACTCAAATTTTTTTTCTTTGATACCCAAAAACCATGCATCCAATGCCTTTGAGGAATTTAGAACTAGTTTACAAATTCATTACCAATGTCATAGCAATAAGGCTAAAAAATGTTCTTTCCCTAGGCTCAATCTCCAAAGGGCAATTTATTTTTTAGAAAATGGAAAATTTCATAAATCTATTGGCATATCCAAGAAGTTATACAATCTATCAAGGTAAGAAAGAGGCCATATTTTATTATAAATATGGATCTCTTGAAAGCGTACGACAAGGTTAGTTGGGATTTCTTTAGATTGATTCTCCTACATGTTGGTTGCAATATTGAATTTGTGAATTGGATTGAAGGATGCTTCTTTATCTCTTTCTCACTCTTAATCAATGAATCGACAATAGAAATTTGTAATCTATAAAGGGGATTAAGGAAGAGATTTCCCCCTCTATCCCCTTTTTTTTTAATGGTATAAAAAAGGCTTGGTAGGAATTTGATTCATGAAATAAACCATGGGGTTTTAAAAGGAATTATGGTCGGATGAAATCTCTTTCTAAATCACTTGTCATTTGTAGATGATGTACTATTATTTGGTAATGGATCCCTTAGTGATGCACAGATTCTCCAATTGATTTTGGATATTTATTAGAGCCACAAGGATGGAAATTAACACTCAAAAGTATTACATCACTTTTCGCAGGACAATTCAGGAGATGAAACATGAAATCCAAGTAATTCTTCCCTTTTAGGTTCAGTGACTTCATCAAAGGATTTAAATATTTAGGGTTTGAATTAAAAGATAATGAGTATGGTTTTAAATATTATATTTGGTTGTACAATGAGGTCAAGAAGTGCATCTCCTCTTATTGCACAAGATGGTTGTGTTGAGCACTCAACACACCCTAAAAATCCTATGTCAATTTTCTACTTTTTGGGTACCACTTGATCTTTGCACTGTCTAATTCGATGTCATTTTTATGAAAATGTTTCTCCTTTGCTTATTATCATGACTCTCATTATCTTTTCAGACTGTTTTTGGACCTTTTAAACCCCATGAATTGAAAATCCTTAATGCCTGAAGAAAGAAGCAAAAGCCAAAACACTTCACCCAACACACTCAGATTCAGCATCAAAAGGAATTTAAAACGGTAAAGAACCACTTGGGAAACCTCGGTCGTCGAGCGCCAATATTCATCAGCATCGGTAAAAAGCAAGTTTTGTTTGTGCAAATTTTTTATAAAAGGATATCGCAAATAGTCGATTCCTCTTTGGCATCGGTAAAAGACAAGGGAAATAGTCGTTAAACAAGAAGGAAAAGAGATCTTTCATAGCCAATACCTGACGCACCTATAGACAATCAAAGAAGACCTATAAGGATCACGACGGATTTTGTGACCACATTAGATATTTCCCCCCAATCGTCGATCCCCGGCGCACTTCGGCATCGGGAGTTTTCTGAGGAATCTAACCCATAGAAAAACATGTGATGGGTATCGTCGATCGTCGATCCCAGATACTTTTTGGCATCGGCACTTTAAGGTATCTTTTAAACCGATTACTTAATGAAAACCCTGACTCCAATCAATAAACACAGATTAGGCCACATGTCTTCAACTCCACGTGTATTTTCCAAATTGGAGAATCGTACGGTCCAGTTTTACCCTGAGTCATTCTTGGTTCCCTAGGTCCAAGACACACCTCTGAGTCAGCTTTGCCACGTCAGCATTGTACGATGAGATTGATCGGAGTTGGATATTTTGCAAGGGACATCAACGAAAATGTTCATAGCGCTTCCCCGATCCCCGATCCCCAATCCACCCACTGAGAAAGTGACACGATATGACGTTTTAGCGCTAGATACAATTAGATTTGGAGCATTTAAGGGACTAATTAATATCAAATCTCACATTATTTTCTACCTCATGTGAAAATAAACACAGCCATTTGAAATCACCGATAGACCGCATCACCCCCCGTGCCTCTGTCGTCAACCCATGATGAATTTAAATTATAGAGATTCAGCGGCAGATTTGTTTTAAATGGCACTCATCACCCGAATTCAATGTTTGATGCAACATGGTAAGTTCTTCACTGGTTTAAATCCTCTCAAGCCGTGGTAAGCGGAATCATTCTATGGGCTAGCAAATTCAGAGCTTCTGGAGAAACGAGATGAGAAATTCGAGAGATGCAGAGATCCCATGAGTATCAAATAACCAAGTTTAGCAAGATTTACAGGTATGTACCAAGTCTGTGGATTTTACATGTTTACACTTCATATATATATTTAGCCAGTGTTGCTCTATACACAGTCTCTAAAAATTTATTTCAATTGCAAAAAATATGCCTCCAAGAAATTCGACCACTAGACGACCGTCGAGGGTGCCGAAGATGAAAGAACCAGAATTAGGTGAAGGCTCCTCTCCAGGGGTCGCAAGACAATTGGAATTCATGCAAAGACCGGAGCCGATCATCAAAACATCAACAAAGAAATCTTTCGTTCAGCCTGCGGCCTTTGGAGATATGAAGGCAAGCACGGGGTCCAAAATGACACTCCCACATTGGGGAGAGCTCGTTAAGAAAATCATACAAGAGGAATACCCAGAATACATCCCACACAGTGATCCTGATGTCATATCACTCGACGATGAAGTGTTCCCGAACATCCGGTAGTCATACCTGCATATGGTGGCTAGCAGAACCCCCATCTTTCCCTATGTTGAACTCCTATAGTGGCTCATTGACCACACAGACACACAAAAATGTTTCATCAACGACAACAATGATGGGTGTGTCGGAGTGTTCCTTCCGATGGAAGTCCAGAAGTATTACGAGCTTAGAGACCCTGAGGAGCGACTAAACACTGATTTGGTCATAAAATTATACGAGTGCCATGACACCAACTGGGTGATGGACTCATGGTGGAGAGATGATAATAAATACACCAACCAGAGCACCGGTTGGTACCAAATGGCCAACTTAAGGGAGCCATACATCTACCTAATGGCTCCCATCTACCGATTGTATGGGGAGAAAGACTGCTCCATATTTTAAGAGGCATGGATGCCTCTAGCTTACACAGTGGCCATTTCCAGGAGTGGCTTCAACTGGGGAGCCATCATTTCCAAGCAGTTGAGCATATGCATATAATAGGCTTCATACTTATTAGACGTCATGTGCGCCAGAAACACCATCCTTCTACATGGCTTCATACTTACTAGACGTCATGTGCGCCAGAAACATTTTTTCTGGCATGAACCTGAGATGGCATGTCGCAGAACTCCCGATTCATGTATATTTCAGCATCCTATGGGAAAATAGGTACAAAACATCTTACTCTCTCATATGCGATGAATTCATTGCACATATTTATTTTATTCTTTTCAAGAAAGACTGTCAAAGACTCTCGACTGCGGCCAAAAAGATGATATCAAAAGTAGGTCAATGGTACGAGGATGAGCGTGATACCTACATTAGGGTGTTCGGGACCATCGAAGCACCACATCTCCTGCCAGTGCATGTTCCTGACGGGCTTGTAGTGGGAGAGATATGTTACCAGACCATTCTGCAAGGCTACAATTCCACCCTGGTCAAAGATAATGAAAAAATGGGCATTTATACTCTATGGATTCCATGTAGGTTTCTACTTGGTGAAGGAAACCGCTCAAGCCAAGCAAGAGGGGCTGAGAAAATTGGAGTTCATATTCCAGACCGGTTGATTCCACAAACATGACCCAAAGGGTTTGGTCTTGAAACATGCCTCGCAAGTGTTGTCATGTTGTCCATACGCCCCCGACAAATTTAAAGATGAAATCTGCACAGAAAATGCCCAGTACTGGGATGAGGTGGTGGAAAGGATGGTTGACCCCAAAATGACCAGGTTCAGAGCCATGAGTCTATATGAACAGACGACAACCATAGAACAATCGGCTCAAGAGGCCCTCAGAGCCAGAGAAGAAATGATAGTGGTTGAAGCAGCAGAGGTTCCCCTAGCAGCTTCAATGCAGGATAGAGGTTTCCCTATGATGCAGGACGCACGAGAAAGGGGGTTGCTCATGATTGAGTAGGCACAGCGAATAATCGATCAGTTGCAATATGACCCAGACCTCACAGAAATGACGGGGCCCCTTGTCGATAACCTAGATTAATTCCAGACAAGGCCGAGCGGCCCTAAACTGATAGACATTGATGAAATCGTCAGGTTAGACGACCCGTAAACGACAGTGCCATAGACTGGATCATCGGGGGATGTATCAACTCAGCCGGAGACAATCAGAACATCAGGGAGAGAAAGTGCGCCAAACTCCCTAAGCGAATTAATAGACATCTATGATGATGAAGAGAGCCCGGAGGTATCCCTGGTGACCCCTGTACAGATCATAGAGGAAAAAGAGCTAGAAAATACATCTTCCCCAGCTCCTAACACTCAAATTCGGGACATTCCATAGAATGAACAAGAGATCGAGAGTGTCTTAGACACTGATTTTCTCGATGCACCAAATACCTAAGAGAGTAGTCCGAAGGATGAGTCAAGATCAGGTGAACACAAGGAAGAAACTCTATAGCAGGAGATCAGCACCTCAGCAGTCGATAGTCAAGTAAGTATCGATCCTACCCCCAATGCCTCAATTTCAATCGGTACTCAAATTCTCGATGAACAACAGATAGAATCTGGGCCTTCAGAACACGGGAAAGAAGTTCAAGAACACAGTCTCAAACAAATATATACCATCGGTAGCCTGGGAAATATGCTCACCTGGGGAGATCAGCAAATCCCTAAGCCCATGGATGAAGTTGTTGACATACATGCCATCTCTTATGACCGAAAATGGAAAGCTATTGTGGAGAGGACCACCAAGAAGAGGAGGATCACTCTAGATCGTTCCATCCTTATCACCATGGAGGAAAATCTAATAAAAACATAGCACGCCAAAACATCTAAACTTATCGGTGCAGGAAGGGAAATCACAGATGCCACCTTGGACAGGTCAAAAAGGGATGAAGAGGATTTGGTTGCTTCTCTAAAAGAATTGGAACATTTGTGCCACTTGTCAAAATATTACCAAGACACCACACAAGCCGCGGTGTTCCTAAGGAGTAAATTCAAAGAGGCCTGCAACAAATTTACAAAGGAATGACACATGTTCATTGCAAGGATAGTTGAGCTGCAAAAATACACCCACATAGCGCTAGCCATGTGCAAGGATATGGAGAGGTGGTACGAGAAAGAACAACAAGTCGTGGAAAGGGTCGACTATATCAGCATGGTTTAGCAAGGCCGAGATAAAGAAGAGCATGGCATCCATGTCTTAAAAGAAAGCAGCCTCGACTGCATAAAGAAATCGGTCGAATATTGGGCAAAAATGGCTTGGGAAACTCATTGGGAAATCCAAGAAAAATGGGCGAAGTGCGAGAGAATTTGGATCAAGATCAGTCGGGTAATGAGAGACATCAACCTCCCCAAATTTGGTACACCCGATGACTTTGTTGACTTGCGTGACATAGTCAAATCGCACGTCGAACAAGACTCATCATGGGCCGAGGAAATAGAAAAGGTGACATACATGGCGACGGGACAAGTGCGGAAGTTCATGGAGCACCCGATCAAATCTTGGGCCATGTTACAACAGTTAAGCGCCAGCATAGTCAAATATCGGACACAAGCAGTAGAGATAACAGAGGTTCATTCAGCCCCAATGGAACAACATAGATTCTCGTATGCCAACACATGCGAGGATATTTTGATCAAGTGGTCAGAGTACGAGAAGAGTCACCCACTTAAGTGAGATCCTGTGATGACTCTTAGACAGACTAATAGAAGACAGCGCCATGTGGCGAGTTTTGTTTTACTTAGTTGCACTTCAATAGTTATTTTTAGTTAATAGCATGTTATAAATAGGAGGATCGACCTATTAGCAAGGGTCAATGGTTGTTGCAAAGACCCTCATTTTTTGGTTTTGTAAAGAACTATTTCGGAGCTGCCTTTAATTGAGAAGTCTTGTTTAGGACCTGAGACAAGTTGTGTTTTTCATCAAAAGCATGAATGATTAGATGTGGTGAAGAATTATTTCATATTTCGTCTCATGAATGGATGTTGTAACGAGTAAGAGATACTAAATTTGTTGATAAGTTATCTGATTCAATGTTTTACAGTTCTTTTCTTTAATGACGAAGATAAATCGTTGTGTTATTATGTGATTGACGACTAGAGTTAAGTGAATTATATTACTTGCCATCGTTTATCGCATGCATGTTTTCTTCTAATAAATTGTATCTCAGTCAATAATTGGAATACCCACAGAGTTAATGTATTAGTACTAGGCCCGTGGTAGACAATCATTGTCTGCATGCTAGACTGAAAGGGTTATCCCAAGCTCAGCCTCTTCTCCAGTAGTTAAGCATGTTCCCACTTTGTTACCTAGTTGGTTTATACCAGCTTTATCTTATATCAGTCCCACCTAAGAGAAAATACAAAAAGGAGAACATCTGAACTGAAGGAGAAACCTTCACAAGAAAAACATAAAGACCGTCGATTATTCGGCCAGATCGCAAGATCTGGAGAACCATTCCACCATTAAATGTTGCAGAGTCTAATTGGGCCTCAGTGGCGGGTTTGGTTCATGTTGTTGAGTTAAAGGGATATAGGATCCCTCAACAGTTTGTTAATGGGAGAAAGGTTGGCCATGGTTAAAGGAGTTTTTGAAGCCATCCTAGTTTATTGGCACTCACTTGCATACATTCCTAAAAGAAATTAAACAAAATTAGAAAGAATTTCTTCAATTTTCTTTGGTTCGGTAACAAAGAAAAATAAAGCATGCCTCTTGTTAAATGGCCATACTAGCTAAGCCTAGGAAGATGGGGGTGGGGTTTAAAGAATATATACCACTTTAGAAAAACCTCGGTAGTGAAAAATCTTTGGAGACTCATCTCTAGTGAATGTTTGTGGCAAGAGGTAATGATTTATAAGTATCTATATCCATTTTCAATGGAGGAATGGATAAGAAGACCAATCAAGAGACTTACCTATAATTATATTGTTTGGAAGGCGTTAGTCCTATCATTCCCCCTATTGGTAGTTGGTGGTAAAGGAATATAGGAAATTGATATGGAGACTTCCTCTCAAATGCGGGAGTCCCTATCAAAAGCGATAAACATGTGATACAGCTAGACAGAACCCAAGTCAAGGTCATGGAAGAACTCAAATATGTGATGATCATAATAGTGACACACCCTAAATTTGTGCAAGTAATTGACATCATTGTAGTGGACATCCCAGAAGCTTATGGATTGTTATTAAGTCGAGATTGATCTGAGAAGTTAAACAGATACTTTAGTATAGATTGGGCTCACCTTTGGCTTCCATTAAAGGGACACACAAATATGATCAGGATTGATAGAGAAAGATATCTAAAACATATTGTCATCAACTTGAAACCCTTAATGAGCCCTCATCGGCATATTTTCCCATGCTATGAAATTATTCCTGTGACTATGATTTCGGGAATTTCTCCCCCCTCTCATCTGATGTCCCTCTTACTCAAAACTCCGAAATGATTTTTCAAGAGAAATTGTCGACAACAGCAGAGGAAACCCTTTTCTGTCAAGAACCTGTGTTAGAAATCATGGAACAAACAACAACAAAAGAGGAAAGTGACAAGAAAGAGGAACCTGATAGGTTTTGCCCACAAGTCTGGACCTTATATTTTGATGGATCTAAATCACAAGAAGGGTCAGGATCAGGGTGCATCCTCATTGATCCAAAGGGTAAACGACATTTCATGTCTTGTAGGATAGAATTCGAATGCACAAACAACACCGCAAAGTATGAAGTTCTAACTTCTAGTGCAAGGGCTAAAGAAAGCCATAGAATTAAACGTGAAAGAATTGAAGGTTTTTTGAGATTCTGAAATCATTGTTAGACAAGTAAGGAATACTATACATTGAAACTCTCTGCACCTGAGGAATTACCAACAGGGAGTGCATAGGCCAGTAGATCATTTTGAAGCTTTCAACATTACAGTGATCCCCAGATCAAAGAACATTCTTTTTTATTCTCTGGCCACTACTGCTTCAAGGCCATCACCTCTAGAATATTATGAAGCTTCCCGGTTCACTATGGAATTTCTCTACAAACCATCGGTGCCTAACAATATTTCTAATTGGAAGGTCTTTGAAGGAGATGAGCAGATCATAAACTTTTTTACTAACCAAGATAATTTTAAAGACTTGGCTATTGACAATGAAGTATTCCAGGAACAATCAACAGAAACCGATCCTCAAACAGATCAACTGACTGACAAATCGAAGTCTCACACAATACCAAAGGGAATAGCCAATTTAGAAAACCTTTTTGACCTAAGGGAAAGATTTAAGGGGTCAAAAAATGCGAAAACCGGTAGGTCTTGTCCCATGCATGAAACTATAAATCTCAGAACCTTGGAAAACCCAAAAAGTGTAAACCTCGGCAAGACAATATCTAAAGGGGAAAGGAATGCCTATCTCAAACTTTTCAAACAATATCAAGATGTCTTTGCATGGTACTACCGAGATCTGAAAACTTATTATACCTATATCATTCAACACACTATCCCTTTAAAGCTTGAAGTAAAACCCTTCCAACAAAAACTATGGAAGTACCACCCATCCCTAGAGCCCCTCATGTGTCAGGACTTAAAGAAACTGTTGGATGCCAAAATTATCTTCCAGGTTAGACACTATGCCTGGGTAGCAAACTTGGTTCCTGTAAGGAAAAAGTCTAGGGAAATCTGCTTATGTGTAGATTTTAGAAATCTCAACAAAGCTTCAGAAAAGGACAAATACCCAGTCCCACCAGTGGAGCAACTCCTGCACACCATGTCTGGCTCTGAGATTTTCTCCTTGCTGGATAGTTTCTCAGGTTACAACCAGGTTCTAGTTTCAGAAAAAGGCCGATTGAAAACTACCTTCCGGACCAAGTGGGGAACCTTTGCTTCTAAATGTATGCCCTTAGGGTTAATCAATGCAGGGGAAACCTTCCAGAGGGCCATGGACGTAGCATTTCAAGGACTAATCAACAAGTGTGTAGTAGTCTACTTGGACAACGTGACTATGTATTCAAAGAACAAAGAAGATCACATCCAACATTTAACCCAGATTTTTGAAAGGTGTAGGAAATACGGTATATCCTTAAACCCTAAGAAAACTATTTTCAGTGTCGAAGAAGGTAAGTTGTTAGGACACATTATATATCAAGCCGACATTCGCATAGATACAGAAAGGATTAGGGCTATAGATTAGCTTCCATTACCTCACAACAAAAAGGCGATGCAATTGTTCTTCGGGAAAATCAACTTTGTGAGGAAATTCACCCCCGATTTCACAGAAACTATCAAACCCCTACAAAAAATGATTCATAAGATGTTGAGTTTAAGTGGGATGATGAACGAAAGAAGGCTTTCAACAATATTAAGACAGCAATATCTTAGTCCCCAGTGTTTCGAAGCCCTGACTTCAAAAAATATTTCTTCCTCTATACTTTCACCTCTGACCAATCATTAGTTACAGTATTAACTCAGAAGGATGATGATAACAATGAGGCCTTGGTGTCAATCATGAGCACTAATCTCCAAGGTGTCGAACTAAATTATCTTGCTATAGACAAGCATGCTTATGCAGTTTACAAGGCAGTAAAACATTTCAGATCTTACATCCTCAAGAACCATACCAAAATCATCGTGTCGCACCTTGTAGTCTGATCCTTGTTTACTCAATAGGAGATGGGGGAAAGAAGAAGAAATTGGATGGCAATAGTTCAAGAATTTGACCTAGATATAAAACCTGCTAAATTGGTTAAGGGACAAGGGTTATGCAAATTAGCAGTTGAAGCCCAGGACCAAGTAAATGAAGACCCCGGATGGGAGAATGAATTGGCATTATGGTGCGGTGAAGCTTCATACATATCCCCAGGGAAAGAGTCTTGGTATGAGAAATTGAATTATCTCTTGCACCATGGGTCTTGCCCAGAAAACCTAAACCCTAGGGAAAGGAGAGCCCTCAGGTTAAAATCCGCACAATATCGCCTCATAAATTCAGTACTCTTCTGTGTTAATTATGATGGGGTACTTTTACGATGTCCCGAATGTAAAGATGCAGTCAAGGTTCTGAAGGAAATCCGCGATGGTCATGTCAGTGGACATTTTGCAGGAAACACCATCGCTCATAAGATACTGACATATGGCTATTATTGGCCTACTTTTTTCAAAGATGCTCACACATACGCTAGAAACTGTAAAACTTGTCAACTAAGGGCTGAGAGGGAGAAGAGAGTAGTTATCCCACTCCAACCAATGGTCGTTTCTAGGCCTTTTGAGCAATGGGGGTTAGATATCATAGGAGAAATTACACCAAGTTCTTCAAAACAACATAGGTACATACTTACTGCCACCAATTATTTCACGAAATGGGTAGAGGCTATCCCTCTAACTCATGTAAATGAGAAGGTGGCAATCCAATTCATATAACAACAACTAATCACAAGGTTCGGTGTCCCTTCTGTTCTTGTTTTTTATAATGCAACTTACTTTTCTTCCACCTTATTAACAGAATTTTCTCTAGAAAAAGGAATCATAATTCTATACTTTGCAAATTATTATCCACAAGGAAACGAAGTGGAAGAATCAACTAATAAAAACCTAGTGAGGATATTGAAGAAAACCGTTGCAAACAACCAGAGGAATTGGCATAATATACTCCATAATGATTTATGGGTAGATAGAGTCACACCCAAGGAAGCTATAGAGAATTCCCCATACTTTCTAGTATACGGAAAAGAAGCCATTATCTCGAACGGGCTATATCTTCCATCTCTTCAACTTGCTCAAGAGTCCAGAGGGCATCCCTCATCAATATTACAACAAAGAATTGACACCTTGCTCATGTTAGAAGAAGAAAGGGAGAAATCTAAGTCAAATTTCACAGCTCACTAGCAGATAGTGAAAAGGTGGTTTGATAAGCATAAGGCTAAAGAGAAGAGTTTTTGAAGTAGGAGACTTAGTCCTAAAGTGGGACTGAGCAAATGAGCCTAAAGGAAAAAATTCTAAGTTTCAAAATATATGGCTCAGACCTTTCCAGGTGGCCGAGAAGATTGGGGTAGGCACCTGTCGATTGCAGAATCTGAGGGGGGAACCTGACACCCTCCCGGTGAACGGCCAAGCCCTGAAACAATATTTTCATTAAAAAAAAGAAAAAGAAAAAAAGAATTTTATTTTATTTTTTGTGTTTATGTTTTTACAATGTTTATTTCGATTGCGAAACGCATTTTTTGTTTTATCTGTTGCTATTGTAATTTTGTGCTTTTGAAGATTGTGTTTAGAAAGACAATGGTTGACCTCAAATCATGCGATATGGCAAACTCTTTTCCCAACTCGCCGTTCACATACAACACGAGAAACGTTGAGGAACCTGTGATTGTTTCGAGGGGTTCTCTATCTAACCTATGCAAATGAACAACTTTTGAGAAATGTAGAAGTGTCTGCATGGTGGTCTAGTAAAACCTTGTAGGAAAGACGGTAAGCTGGAAAGGATTACATGCACCTCAGAGACAGAGCTAGTGAGTTTCACCTTAACCATCTATTTTTTTTGCAAATAACAGACATCCTCCTCTCCCACTTGCTCAAGCATTCTGCCAAAATAAAAGTCAACTATATCACATGAGCGCACAGTAGGAGAGGGTATGCAGATATCTCCGTCGAGGCTATGGATGCTCGTTGGTAGCAGAGCAAGGTCTGTGATGTCGAGGAGACTATGTCAGGGCTATGGATGCTCGTTGGCAGCGGAGCAAGGTCTGTGACGTCGGGGTGACTCCGTCGGGGCTATGGACGCTCGCTGGTAGTGGAGCAACACTGTAGAAAATGAATAAGGGTAACTAAAAGGCCCAGTGCCAGTGAATTCTTTACTAGACTCTTTTCAAAGGCGGCATGAGTCAGGGTTACAGGAAACGAAGGTTGAATAAAGGTTGAAAATCACACAAGCAGTCTCGGATGCATCAATGGAGGAAACTTCAAATGCAAGGGTAAAAGAAGCTCTGATAAAACAAGTTAAGTTCTTAACCATTTTTTGCATCAACCGAGCCTAAGGAAGGAACATAGATTATGTTTTCGCCTAGTAAGTTGCCATTTGTTGAGCACTCAACACGCCCTAAAAATCCTATGTCAATTTTCTACTTTTTGGGTACCACTTGATCTTTGCACTGTCTAATTCGATGTCATTTTTATGAAAATGTTTTGCCTTTTCTTATTATCATGACTCTCATTATCTTTTCAGACTGTTTTTGGACCTTTTAAACCCCATGAATTGAAAAGTCGTAACGCTTGAAGAAAGAAGAAAAATACAAAACACTTCACTCGACACACTCAGATTTGGCATCGAAAGGAATTTAAAATGGTAAAAAACCACTCGGGAAACCTTGGTCGTCGAGCGCCAATCTTCATCGGCATCGGTAAAAACAAAGTTTTGTCTGCGCAAATGTTTTATAAAAGGATATCGTTGATAGCCTATTCCTCTTCGGCATCGGTAAAAGATGAGGGAAATAGTCGTTAATCAAAAAGGAAAAGAGATCTTCGATAAACGATACCCCACGTGCCTATCGGTAATCACGGAAGAACTATAAGGATCGTGACAGACTTTGTGACCACGCTAGAAAGTTCCCCCCGATCATCGATCCCCGATGCACTTTGGCATCGAGACTTTTCTGAGGAAGCTAACCCGTAGAAAAACATGTAATGGGTATCGTCGATCGTCAATCCCAAATACTTTTCAACATCAGCACTTTAAGGTATGTTTTAAACCGAATGACTTAATTAAAACCCCGACTCCAATCAACACACATGGATTAGGCCACCTGTCTTCAACTCCATGTGTCTTTTCCAGATTGGAGAACCGTACGATCTAGTTTTACCCCAAGTCATTCTTGGTTCCCTAGCTCAAGTCACACCTCTGAGTCATCTTTTCCATGCATTGTATGATGATATTGATCGGTGTTAGAGATTTTGCGAGGGACATAAACAAAAACTTTCATAGCGCATCCCCGATCCACCCACTGAGAAATCGACACGATGGGACATTTTAGTGCTAGATACAATTAGATTCAAAGCATTTAAGGGACTAATTAATACCAAATCCCACATTAGTTTCTACCTCATATGCCAATAAACATAGTCATTTGAAATCACTGATAGACTGCATCACCCTCGCGCCTCCGTCGTCAACCCACGATGAATTTAAATTACAGAGATTCTGCGGAGGATTTTTTTTAAATGGCACTCATCACCTGAATTCAATGGTTGATGTGACATAGTAAGTTATTCACTGGTTTAAATCTTCTCGAGCCATGGTAAGTGGAATCATTCTGCGCACTAGGAAATTCAGAGCATCTGTAGAAACGAGACGAGCAATTCGAGAGCTGCGGAGATCCCGTGAGTATCAAATAACCAGGTTTAGCAAACACAGTAAGTTTGATGCCCTCTGGTTTGGGCCTCTCAAGATCTCTGAGGTATTTTCAAACAACACTTATAGGTTGCAGGATTTGGGAGGCGAAGAAGTTTTTGATGGCCCAGTAAATGGGCATTTCTTAAAAAAATGTTTTTTGTAAGCCGCAGGTGGCTTTCTTTTGTTTTGTAAATATTGTTTTCCATTTTTAGCTTAATAAATGACTCCATAGCCCAATGGATAAGGCACTGGATCTGCAAAAAGAGTCCTTAGAGCATCACAGGGACGACTCTATCCCCCATGGAGCCTACTGTTAGAGACATTTCTTATCTTGGGCCTGAGAGCATCCAGGTCTGTAGGTTGCACGAAGAACGCCCAAGCGTAGCACGTAAAGCCCCATTTCAGGCTAAAAATCAAGTGAGTGGGTGAAATTACGTTGTCAACGGCCCAGATTCATCAATAAAAGTAGATCGACGGACGACGGGAAATCGCAGTTAGTAGAGTTGCACCGGGATTAGCGCAATAGGTAGCGTCTATATTGCATGCAAGAAAGGATATCAGTCGTCCATCCAAAGGATGTGTGGCGCAAGATCTAGTCACATCGGCATTTCGACATTCGGGAGTTCAAAGGGTGAGGGTTTCACGTCTTTCTACATCTCGAAACCCCGAACCCCGAAACGTTGATAAGCGCCTTTGAAGCTAAGCCCATGGTCCTAGCACCTGGTCACGTCAAGCGAGCCTGATAATGGAGGCAGCCCTCTTCTAACATCAAATGCCATCTCGACCGTTCCTTTGGAGGACACGCGGCATACATCCGTGCTTTCATGGTTTGGTCAATCGGTATTTTGAGAAACTTTGCATTGTGAACCCCCGGTGCCAAAAATCCCTAAAGAATCGGGACCGTCCATCTGAAGGACACACGGTGCAATAGTTGATCCACGAGTGGGGTCCTTCGGGATTTTCATGTTGAAAGCATCGAGGTCATCTCAGTCGTTCATCCATCAGCAAGGCTGGGGCAAATTTAATTTAAAGAGGGCGTAGATTTGGACGATCGTAATCCAGGCACTCAAATTCACATACGAGGTTCCATTCCGCACCCCCTCCGTCATTCTGGCTTTAACGAGAGGGGGGGGTCCGAAATCGGAGATAATTTATGCGCGCATCTGTACGGCCCAAGTCTCGACATTTAGATCTACGATCTGTATTGGATTCCGAACCCCCCATCAGTTCTACCTTTAATGGAGGGGGGGGCTCTGGAATGGATTTTCACTCTAGCAGGCCCCCTATCTATACGTGGCACAAATATGTTGGTCCTAAGTCCTCACCGCCTACCATGTGTCCCTTTCACCCAGCCACCTCTACCTCGGCACCTCCCTCCATTCGCTGTCTCATGTCCCTTCACCATACCATACCGGTACCTACAACATCCTCGTCGAGTATGCCACATATTCCACCTCTCATCCTGTGAGTCGTTCTGCTGGTCCAGGTGGCCCCTCGAAAAGACCTCCATGTCCGCAAAAGGCAGAGTTGACCAGAGTCGTTCCTGATCCCAAGATGGCATTTATTGCAGTTGCTGGAGGTGGTTAGACATCGTCTCCGCCATAAAGGGAAAGTCCGGCGACGAATTAAAAGCACATCGGTTCACCCACAGGATGGTCAGGAGTTCGATTGCATCTGCCATAGGTGCACGATCTTCCAGAGTCTGCATGTGCAGATTGTCAGTGGGCATGCAAACGCAATGTTTTTAATGCAGTGTCTTGGTTTCACTACTAGTTTCTTTTTGAGTATATGTAGGCAATTTTTCCATTTTGATAAAGGATCGATGGTTGAGCGAGGCTCCCGGTTGTAAAAACTTTAATGAAGCACTGTTATTCTGATTATGCATGGACTCTTGAGACTTCTTGCCTTATGGATGTCAGTTTCTTTTATGTCTTTGTTTACACTATGTTAGAGCAGCTCGGAATTGGAGAATCCAGTCGAGTTGTAACTGTTATAGGATGATGTAGATTGGATCACTGTAACAGTTGCATTGTTTCTAATCGGTCCTTGTGATTTTCTTAGCGCTGAGGGACTTGGAAATGGAGAATCCATTCGAGTCCCCCTTTCAGTTTCTTGAGACCCTGAACCAAGAGGATCTTGCATTCAAAGTCTTTCTTCTGCAAACTGGTGAAAATTCTGTTGCCCGAGGCAGTTTGCTCACTCTTCTTACCAAGTCTTCCACCTGCTCATCTTTTAATCAACTCACTGACTAAAGTTAGATCAAGACCTCCTTTGTTCCTTACATATCAGACCCAGTCCCCGAGTTAGAGTGATATATCCTCGAGTCTCTACCCATTTGATCACCCATTAAATCTATCGTGACATAAAATTGATGGGCGTTGGGCTCTGCTCCTGCAAGCAATCCAGGAGTGACTTCTAACGCTAACATTTTTGGAGCCGTTGTCGAGGACGAAGTTGAAAATTTTCCCCGAGATTGAACGACATTGACCCTCTGATTCTGAAGGTGCATCAGGTATCATAACCTTTGAAGATTGCTACTATGCACCTGGCAACTCCATTGTGACGACTCCACTGTGGCGAACCTGTCGTGTTAATTGTGGCTTTCAGAGGCAGACACACGCGGTCCCATCCACAGCTGCCTCTAGATACACCAGAAACTGATCTGGAGGTGGTTCTTAGAAAAGGAAAGGCCTCTAAAGAAGAAGCTTCTGCCACCAAACCAGGTAATCCACCATCTCCTTCTGTAGGAACTCCTATTTCTCCTCCTCAGTTTCTTAACAGGCCTTTTTCTGAAGTTTCTCATTTCTTAAATTTCGGGAGTGTTCCTGTTGAGTTTTCCCCCCTTGGTCTAGGATTGGAGGGAGAAATCCTTATCACTCCCCTCTCCCCTGAAGTTGTACCTGGGCGTAGACCCAGGACCATAGAAGATTTCCCCACTCCTAGCTTTACCACTCCTCCTCTTGTTACTATTGCCACTTATGCACAAAGAGGAGCGTCCATCGACTTAAACCCGTTAGCCTTCTCCCTAAAGCCCCTATTGTTTCCCATTCCACTTAAAGGCTCATTCCCAGTATCCCCTTCTCGAGCTCCTTCTCCTCCAAGTTCTCCTCCACCTAATATTCCCATGGCAGGAGAAAATCCCCCCATGACCATAATTGAGGTTATAATAGTTGTTAGGTATGCTCCTCTTGTCTTACCACAGCCTCTCAATGACCTCCCAGCAGATAGATACCTTAAGTAGCTGCCCAGGTTTACAGGCGAGGGGGACATAACTGATCCGAAATCGGATTCAGAAGGCTGTTAGGGCATGAAAAATGCTCAAAAATGAAAGTGCTCGGAATCCGACGAAACCAACACCATTGCGTCTATCTCGTCTTCCTGATTCTGGTGGTATAATTTTTATGTCAAACGGAGTCCGTATGAAGAAGATATCGCATTCTGTCCGTCGAGTCAAACAGGCAAAATTTTGGGATGCTGACTGTACCTGTCTGTATAGTCCATACAGGACACGTGTCAGTCCGTACAGGGACATGTGGCAGGTCCATACGACGACACGTGGCAGATTCTGTACAGGACATGTGGCGGCTCCAGAGCGTGACACGTGTCAAGCTGATTCGACATTTTTGGCGCGCAGGTGGACCAATCCTAAAGTGACACGTGTCACCACTGGAAGGGTGACACGTGGCACGGATGACGTTAGCAGCTTGCGTGGCTCGGATGACATGGCATATGGAGGATGACGTGGCTTGATGACATGGCAATGACGTGGCAGTTTGATGTGGCAGCACGTGGTCCAATCAGATGTCGACACGTGGCAGCTTTGTGGGCAAATGATTGGGTGCCACGTGGCCCAATCATGGGCTGCCACGTGGCACCCCAGGTTTAGCCAATGAGGGCTATGTAAAAAGTTTTTGTGGCCCGGGGGATTCGAACCCCGGACCTCCGCCATACTTAACGCCTTCACCAAGGTCGGTTGACCAATGCGCCGAAACATGTTGCTTGTTATAAGTGTGAATTTAAAATTATTTAAATTTTCGTTTAGTGTTAAGTGGCGGGGGGTGGGGGTCGGGGCTTAGCCCCGACCCCCGATTCCATGCGTTATATGTGACCGTGGTAAATGTGAAAAGGAGCGCGGGTTTAAATGAATGTCGTGGCCATATGTTTATGCCACATAACCAACAGTTATAGCACGGGGGTATAAAAAGTAACCGTGACTATGTGGTTGGCGCGGTTTGAACCTACGGTCATGTGGATTGTATTGTGATGTGACCGGGAGTCAATGCATGCGAGGGATAGGGGCCAGCACTTAGCCCTTTGGTCTAGCGCTTGCCCTATGATGCCATATGACCTTATAAAAGGTGCGCGCGCCCATCGAGAGGGGCTAAAGCCCGGTTTTTAACTACCATATGGTTATAAAGTGGGTTTTTCAACCACTTTTCATTAATTTTAATGTAATTAACTCATAATTGGGAGTTATTGGGATTTTTTAGAGCCTAATTTTTGGGAGGAAGTTGGAGATGGAAACCAACTTTCCCAACTATTTAACCAAGGCCATGTTGAGGCCATTTGGTCAGCTTTTGGAAGCTTATGAAGCTTTTGGACGGTTTTGGAGAGTAGAGATGCTGAGGCAAAGCCAGGTCTAAGCCAGTTTGAGGCAGGGAAGTTGTTGAGGTAGAGATGTTGTCGGACGATTTCTGAGAGCTCGGGACATTCGTTTCAGGTGTCGTAAGTTGTGCAAGATTCTAGAGATCATGGCGAACATGACCAGATCAGTCTAGAAGCCAATCGGCATTGTAAAGATGTACTAATAAGCTTTCAAACAGAAATAAAGAAGCCTCCCTCACAGAGAAAAGGCCCGGAGACGTAGGCAAAGTTGTGTCGAACTCCGTTATCAAACTTGTGCATTATGGTTTGTTGTTTTTCATTGCATTTCAGATTTGCATATATGTCTATGGCTGTATAATTCATTCTCTTTTCTCGCTCTTTCGTTAAGTTTCCCAATGGTTAATTAATTCATGCACAATTAAAAAAAAACTCAACCATAGTCATTCGAAAAATCCTGACGGATCAAGTGGTATCAGAGCTAGTTGACGTTTGGAATTGAGTTTTGCATGTTAGCCAGGGAAGAGCACATCTCAAGGAGGAAAATGACATCTACAAGAGGACTTTCTCAAGATGAGAAGAAGTTCAGAGATTCGGTGTTTGCCATGGCCGAGATGGTGAAGGTGTTGTATGAAGACTACTTGGAACGAAAGAGCACGGTTCAAGCGAAAACTTCAAAGAACAACAAAGGGAAAGAAGCATTGAAGGAAGTGCCTTC
>ML797837.1:247152-271123 GCA_009831015.1 Picea engelmannii
GGTTGTAGGTAGAATTGCTTACTTTTATGGTTACATTGTTATTATTTGCTTAATCATTAAAACCCTAGGGAGCAATCACACAAGTAGGTTGTTGCTTCATGTCCCCATGATAAAAGCTTGATTAGCCATTTGATTAAGAAGAATCTAGCCTAGCCATAGCTACACTGGTTCATCTTTTTCTTGAGTTAGTTTGAAATATAAATTGAAGAAAGAAGACGTCCTAGGCCTAATTTATTTTACACCTAGGGTTTGGCTTCTAGGGTTTGGAAAGCCTTGTCCCCAAGCAACACTTTTCAGCCATATATTTATGTTTCATAGCTAGCCGTTTTTGCCAAAGAGTCTTAAGGAAAGAGGTTGGAGCATGAGGCCTAGCTTTAGCTACACCGGAATGAGCCTCCTCCCCTTAGGGTTTTGATTTGGTGGCCCTGCTATTGCAGCACCATTAGACCTAACCCTCTCGTCCCTAGGTTTAAGTCTCTCCAAGCCATTAGCCTTTCTCCATTTGACTCCATTAACCCAAGGCACTAGTCTAAGAATACAACGTTGAGCTTTGTGTGCTAAAACAATTTTTCAAAACCCTCTCAATTGTGAAAACCTACTAACCCTAGCGTCTAGACTAACCCTAATTGTTGATGACGTCTTGCCTTATTTGAAACTTTGTTTGGAATAAAAGTTGCGGCTGACTCATCCCTTGATAGCCATAGAGGTTTTAAGCATTTTCATTGGTCAATTTAAGCCAAACGTCCACCTCTTTGTCTAGCTAACCTAACCCTAACTAGCTAGTGACGTCACACTTAATTTGATCTCTTGTTTGGTATAAAACATTGTGATTTGGTCATTTAGCATTTGGCATTGAGGTATAGATTGTTTTCATTAGCTTGGTGTGCAAAACGTTCCACCTCTTTGCCTCTCAAACTAACCTTAAATTAGGGTTGACGTCTCCTTGTAGCATAGTGATGGAGCAACAACAATATAGATGACGTCAAGCCTCCTTGTAACCCTTGTTTAGTACAAAACGTTGTGGTATAGTCATCTATTTAATAAAACTTTGAGTTGCTGATCATATTCATAAGCTTAGTTGACAAAACGTTTTCCTCATTGTCTTCAAAATTAACCTAATAATAGGGCTGACGTCACCCTAAATCTGCAATAGTGATGCAGCAACAATATTGGTGTATGAGCACATTTATTGCATTGTGATATAATAAAGATTGATTTTATACATTGAATGCAAAGTATCAATTTGTACTTATTGAAGAAGCATTATAAGCCTTTGTCTTTATTTGCAATCATTGACTTCGTCAATAATTACATTTAATATTGCTCATATGTGTTAAAGATAGTCATTAATGTTTTGAAGTACTAACCACTGCAGCACATTTTTAGTTTTATTTGCCTTGTCTCGCAAACAGGTGCCATTCAGTGGAATATCTCTTCTTTGACTATCATTTTTGGCAGTAATCTGTGAAGGGAAAGCTTATCTTAACCGTAGAGCCTTTAAACCTTTGATCCTTTTCCTTCAACGCCCCAGATTACTAGGGATGTCTCCCTTGGGATTAGCCACCCTAAATAGAAAGAGCTCCCCATCGAGGTGACAGTGGGTGGGGAATCTCTTGTTACGCCAGTTTGAGCCTTGACTTCAAGCTACCTAAACCTTTCCTACAAACTGAGCGATAACAAGTTGGACAAAGGCAAAAATATTGTTGTAGTCTATACGTTCTATGTTTTGGTTCTTTTCTGGGGATATTATTCGTTTAATTTTGCCAAAAATCCAGTTAGAAATTGTTGGATCTCCATATTTGAGTGGTTAAGTTTGTGTAATTGAGTGCGTAGGGAGTTTTTTAGGACGTTGAATCTATTTACGCATTTAGAAATACAATTTAAACAATAGAATGTGATTTCACCCAAATTTAAATCGCTAGATTCCGTTGAAAAATGTCAATGCATAAAACATTTAAAGAACGCCAAAAAAGATTAACTTTCTTAATACTATTTTGGGTTCCTTATTAATTTATGGGTATGTGAGATACTGTTAAAAACGGGTGCATATGTGTTTTTATCATTGATATTTATGTTCTTTCATTTTATTTAAAATGTTTTTTCAAGTTTATTATTTAATTATATACTTTAATTTTTATAGAAATATGTAGATATATGTTTATATACTCATGGTAATTTTGTTGAGAGTATGTTGGTGTATTTATATATACACATGATTGAATATTTGGATTGAATAAGGAAATTTTTTCATTTTGTTTAGTAATTGATATTGATGATATAAAAGATAATCTAAGTGTGGTTATCAAACGATTAAACCATGAACAACAAGTTGGGATATGTGCTCTTTAAATGGATAATTATATTAATAATGACATTTATAAGAAATTGTGTGAGTCATTCTTCTTCTAAACATTTGGATGGTAGCTAAAATGAGATATATGGTTAGGTTGTTCGATAAAATAGGGTATTCCAACACAGGATGAACACCTTAAGCAACCGCTCATCCAACCAAATCAAAGATCATAACATCGGTGTTTTTACATGATTAAAACTCTCTAAGAGAGAAATAGGTCACAACCCCAGCCAACGTGGCCACTTGAGGCAATATATTAATGCAAAATAAAAATATTTTACAAGAGATTTTCTCATAATCGATCATCAACAAATGACCCTCAATGCTCTTTAAATAGACATCATGGACCAATTAGGTGCTAAGACACAAATCAATATAGCCATTAAGATCGAGGATAATATGATCCATCAGATCACTCTATGTCTAGAACATATCACGACTGTCGTATTACATGACTACAAATGCATACTAATGCATATTAAAGAAACACACTTTTATCTAAAGACATATTAGACCAAGTTGAACTAAACTAACTCCTAAGTGTCTAAATATTCTAACATAGGTGTGAAAGCTCTTTGGGAAGAGGTGAAAAGGCCTTATGGTGAACATAAATGTATTTAAATAATAAGAGCAACCACATTATCTATACCTAAAATATAGATGGGTGGACCTCGTTATACCAATGATCAAACTCACACATTAAATGATACATCGGTCTCATAACCTGATAGAACCAAGTGCAAGTGTCATTATGATGGTTTCATAGTTCAATACATAATCTTGTCTTCTCATCCTCCTCAGCTACAAAAAACATCCTAGGCTACCTTAGATTGAACCTTTTCTACCACATAATGAACAAGAATAGTCAAATTAGACCCAATATTAATGGTTGAAGATCGATTCGAAGGAGAATCATTGATTCAAAAACTAGCTAAAATGTTCTCAAAGCGATGCAAGGCCATGCGAGAGAGCTCCAAGTCATAATCAATAATTTGTAGGCTCTTCCCAACTCTACTGATCACAATTCACACAGCACAGTTGAATCGATATTGTTTTTCACCTTTCTTTTGTGAGAAGAGTCGGCATGTCTCCTCTTTTGTAACACACCCACAATGGGGCGAAAATAAAAAAAATAAAAAAAATGTCCCCCTTACAGGAACAGATCCTTTCCCTCTACGATTCCTATTTTGGGAAGTCTGGGACTCGGCCCGACCCTCCGGTCAAGGTTCTCCAATTCTCTAAGTCAAACAAGACTTTGAGACCTTAATAGTCTCACCTCTTAATCAAACACAAGCCCTTTCAGCTTTCGGTGCAATTCTTATGATACCCGCGACCTTCTCCTTCGCGCTTCAGTGAAGTCTCGGAGTTGGTGTTAGCCCCTTTTCTCTTGGCCCTTCCTCGGATGTGACCTTGGGCTATGACATCATGCAAACACACAATTGTGGGGGAAACCAAAGGCTGTTTGAAACCAAACTACTTTTCGGCCCACAATTCTCCTCGAGCCTCTACATGTCCTTTCTCCAAAACCAGGGTTTGGATTGCGGCCCGCCCTCAACTTTTTAAAATTCGTGCACCTCTGATCCCGGTAATGCTACGGGATCGTCGATATCCCGATCTTGATGGTACTTTCTGAACTGACGGTTCAGATATGACCTTTTCAAATCCATGGACCATATATGTCCCTCCTAAATCAACAGATGTGATCTCCTTCGTGATTCTGGACTTCAGAATTTTCAAATCTCAAACCCTGCTTTCCTCCGTACATCAATCTTCCGGAATTGATGATATGCGGACACATGTCCTCCTAAATCAACGGCCCTACTTCTACTTTGGGTTTTTGACCTTTCAACTAGATCAACGATCATGTGGCCCTCCTCTCAATCAACGGTTGATATCTCCTTCGGGTCTCCAAACTTCTGAGATCTCAAATCTCAAACTTCACCCTTTTTCCCAATGGCTTTTATTCGAAGGCTATAATCCACTAACACCTGTCCACTTGATCTGACGATAGAAGACTACTTTGGGTCTTTACCCAGAGTGCATGGATCAATGCCACGTATCCCTTAGATCTTATGGCTATGAATTACTTCGAGACTTTACCCGGTCCACAAATTCACGCCACGTCTCCTCTTTATATGGAGCTATGAATTACTTCGGGACTTTACCCAGAGTACACAGATTCACTCCACATCTCCTCTTGATTTGATGGTTATGAATTACTTCAGTACTTTACCCAGAGTCCACAGATTCACACCACGCCTCTTCTTGATCTAACGGCTATGAATTACTTCGGGACTTTACCCAGAGTCCACAGATTCATGCCACGTCCCTTCTGAACTCCAATGGCTCAGATTCACTTCGGGTGATCTGACGCTTGATATTTACTTTGAACGATCTGACGATTTAGATTCACTTCGATTGATCAGACGATTGAGATTTACTTCATATTTTTGGCTCTCCGGGATTCAAAAATATCAAGTCTTAAAGTTGCCTCCTCCTGAGCTCACAGTATCTGATGACTTCGATTCACTTGGGTGATCTGATGCTTGAGGTTTACTTCGAATGATCTGATGGTTCAAATCTGCTTCAGATGATCGGATGGTTGAGATTTTACTTCAGCTCTTCGGCTCTTTGGGCTTCAGAAATCTCAATTCTCAATTGAGAATATCCAATGCAATTTACCTTGAGCTTGCGATCTGTTGACAAGTGTCCCCTCACAGATCGACATCTCTCGGCACTTCGGCTATTCAGGCTTCTAGTGTTTTGAATCTCAACTGAAAAGCCTCGAATAGATTTCCCGAAGCTACAGATCTGCTGACACGTATCTCCTGGTGATCAATGGTTAGGATCCTAATTCAGCTATTTGACCTCCTCTTCATCCACAAACTTCCAGAGTTGTGGATCTTTCGCCATCTATCTTCCTTGACGATGGACAGTACCAAACTAATTTGGGACTTTGAAACTTTGGTAGGTTCTCTCTCCTACGTGTATAAGGCGTTAAGGCTTGTGCACCTTGCTCTAATAAGACGGTTGTTGATCCTTTGAACTGTGATCCAATAGCCACTGTCGCTCTTCCTCCTGAACTTCTGATTTCTTCTGACTTAGAATATTTCTCAGTACTCGAAGGATTCGACCTTTGCTTATCCTACGGGTCTGTCTCCTGGATTTCGTCTGCAATCCTGAAAGCGCTATCTCTTATGATCTTGATCTCCTTGAAGATTATGCAGTCCCACGTACTCCTTGCGTTTCATGGATCGATTCAAATTCAAATCGAAGGTCAACGGCGATAGACGGTTCACAGTAATTGCGGGGACCCAACATGCATACTCTTTACCAAAGAGTTCGACCTCCACAATCTGGAAAGTGCTCGCTTGATTCTAGTTTAACCGGGATCATTGATCTTCCAGCCTATCGAGATCAACGGCAAGGGCGAATTGTGGGCCGCGAACTAGGGCGTCTGCTATTTTAACCTTCGCGCTTCACAATGATTCCCCACCCTCGATCTTTGTTCATAGATCGATGGTTCATAGCAATTGCAGGGTTCCACATGATTATCGTGCAATTTGACATCTCAGAGCCTCAAGCTCCAAGGTTCCTAGACCTAGGTCACATGGATATTCATATAACTCTTGGGCTATAATCCCCATTCTTAGTCGGGTTTTTGGTTAAGGGAATAAGCTCAAGTTCAGAGTCTCCTAGACTACTGGTATAAAGGGAACACCTTCCCAACTCGCAGAGCTTTAAGCTCTGAATCAATAAAAAGTAACTTGTGAGGTTACCAAAATGGTAGCTATGCCTATAGGCTTGCCCCGACTCCAGAACTGTGATGTAAATTCCTAGGGAAAACGCCTTTGAGTGATTAAACTAGGGTGTATGGAAATTCAAGAAGAAATATAGGTTCTCAAGGGAACGAACACATACTCATAACTTAATCATTTAATACAGAGAAAGAACCCTTTATATACATGTAAATACTCACATGCATCCATTATTTACAATTCAAAGCATAAGGCAAGAAAAAACTTATCAGAACCATAGAGTGTGATGCGACTTCTGAAAGGGGTGCTTATTTCCACCCAACCATAGACTCAGTCACTCCCAATGGATTTATCACTGGCCACCCCCAAGCTTAAGCCACGATGCTTTGAGATTCAATCTCTTACTTCCAGCTCAACGGAAGTTAGGGATGAAGGTTACTCTCCTTCTCCCAATATATAAATATATAAGGACGAAGGTTACTCTCCTTCTCCTGGCTCAATCTCTATTTTTTGTGATCAGAACTCATTGTTCCTCTTTCAGTCCTTCCTCGGACCCGAGAGTTTCCGCTCTCATCTCTGCATTTTTCCCCGCAGGTCTTCCTCTGCCCACCACACTTCCTTTCTTGCCTTCCTTATCAAGGTTGTGTGTGGCTCGAATTCCCGACCCGTGGTCAGGTCTGGAAGCCTTACGGATGGGTAGTTTGCCCCATCCCCTCACTAACTCTTGAGGAGGTCTTCCCACCTACCAGCCCAACTGTAATTTATTCTTGGGTCAGAGGGTTGTTCTGATCTGAGCAATTAATTCCATCGTGGTACTGGTTCGGTGGAGGTTAGTGAAACCATTTCGGGTCCCCTCCACCACCTTTCATAGAATTCGTGGTTTTCTCTTAGAACATCCCCTCTTTTAGAATTCATGCAACACGTAACCATTTTCTATTAAAATAACAGAATTTACATTCATCCACCTTTTGTACAAAGGTCCATCAAATCAAACATTCACACTTTTAGGTTTTCCATAGTTCCTTGGCCAATATAGTTATATTTAAAAACTGGGGGAAACATGGTGTTACAATTACCTCCCCCTTAAAGGAAAATCATCCTCGATGTTCTATCTGTCAACATGACATGTATGTACAGGAGTAAACAAAATCGGATATACTTGTCTCATGGCATCCTCTATTTCACACATAGCCTCACCTGGGCCAAAGTGTTTCCACTGCACCTTGACCTGTGCAATGGTTCGGTTCCTAAGTGAGGCTTCCTTCCTATCTAATATGTATTGGGGTTCTGGCAGGAATTCTCCCTCCAGCTCCACCTAGATTACAGACCAGTCAATTATATGATTAGCATCATGTACATATTTCTTCAATAATGAAACATGAAAAACATTATGTGCCTTTACACTCGGAGGAAGTGATAGCCTATAGGCTACAGGTCCCACTCTATCTAAGACTTCAAAGGGTCCACAATACCAAGGTGACAATTTGGCACAGGCTCCCATTCTCATAGAACTCTTCCTGGGTCTAACTCAAAGATAGACATGGTCTCCAGTCTTAAATTCTTTGGGAGTTCTCTTTCTGTCGGCATAACTTTTCTGTCTATCCTGAGCAATCTTCAAATTTTGTCTTATCTGAACCACTTGTTGTTCCATTTCTTTTAGCATGTTGGGTCTGATTGTAATTCTGTCCACTGGGTTACTCCAGTTGATTGGAATCTTGCATTGTCTACCATAGAGGGCTTCAAAAGGGCTCATCTTCAAGGATTCCTAATAACCATTGTTGTAGGAAAATTCTACCAATTGTAGGTAGTCTTCCCACTTCTTAGGCCAATGCATTACATGCATACTTATCATGTCTTCTAGTATTTGGTTCACTCTTTCTGTATGTCCATCATTTTGAGGGTGATAAGCTGTGTTGAACAACAATTTTGTCTCAAAACTAGCCATTAAGGATTTCCAAAATCTTGAATTTAATTTGGTATCTCAGTCAGATACAATTTCCTTGGGCATCCCATGCAGTCTAAATATCTCCTTCATGAAGATGTTGGAAATATCTATGGCCTTGCAAGTTGATTTGACAGGAACGAAATGAGTAGACTTACTCAGTATGTCCATCACAACCATGATGGCATCATTTTGGTTGGTCGACTTTGTTAATCCGGTGATGAAGTCCATGGAGATGGTTTCCCATTTCCATTCTAGGATCGGTAGGGGTTGTAACAATCATGTTGGATGTCGGTGTTTTGCCTTAACTCGCTGGCATTCTAGGCACTTAGCTAAATAGTTAATTATGTCTATCTTCAATCCAGGCCAATAGAATTGTTTCCTAGTGGTCGTGATCATTTTCTGATATCTTGGGTGACAGGTATATGGTCTCTTATGTAGTTCATCCATTATGAACCTCTTCAAGTCGTCAAAGTTTGGAACATACAATCTATTTTTGTAAGTCAGCAGGCCTTCTTCGAGCATCTAGTAGCCTTCATATTTTATCCCTGTAGGCTCTTGCCTTAGGTATGAGGTCACGGTCTTGAAGAATGCATTTGTTTCTTGTGCATTCCTGACTCTTTCCCTGACATCCATTTCACAGGTGCTTATCACTTCCAGATGAATCACTTTTATACTTCTACTAAGGGCATCGACCACCCTATTTTCCTTTCCTTTGATGTGTTTGATTTCAAAATCAAACTCACTAAGGAGAGTCATCCACCTAGCTTGCCTGGCATTAAGTTTTGGTTGATCAAACATGTGTCTCAATCCACAATGGTCTGTCATAAGCACAAATTTCCTACCCAAGAGGCAGTGCCTCCACATTTTTAAAGCGTGTATTATGGAATCCAACTCTAGGTCATGGGTCACATAATTGATCTCATGCTCATTTAATTTCCTAGATGTATAGGAAATTACACGTCCCTCTTGCATAAGGAATCCTCCGAGTCCTTCCTTGTAGGCATCTGTACACATGAGGAAATCATTATCTGGGTCTGCAATCTTTAGCACGGGTGCATGGGTCAGGAGGTATTTCAGTTCCTAAAATCTTTCTTCACATTTTGATGTCCAAATGAATTTAATCCCCTTTTTTTGAAGGGCATTGATTGGACAACCAATCTTGGAAAAACCTTTTATGAACCTTCTATAGTATCCTACTAAGCCCATGAAGGACCTAATATCGGATACATCCTTCAGGGTAGGCCATTCCATAATAGATCTGATCTTGTCAGGGTCTACTGCCACCCCTTCCTTAGATATGACATGGCCTAAGTAATGAACTTGCTTCTGAAAGAAATTGCACTTGCTAAACTTAGCGTAGAGTTGATGCTCTCTTAGTACTTGAAGTACGAGTCTAAGATATTCGTCATGCTCCTCCCTATTCTTGGAGTAGATTAGGATATCATCAATGAAAACCAATACAAATTTGTCCAGGAATTTGTTGAGTACATTATTCATCAAGCACATAAAAGTGGCGGGGGCATTGGTTAACCCAAATGGCACCACCACGAATTCATAGTGACCATACCTCATCTTGAAGGTTGTTTTGTGGATGTCTTCATCCTTAATCTAGACTTGGTGTTATCCAGACCTTAAGTCGATCTTCGAGAAGATGGAAGCACCAACCAATTGGTCGAACAAGTCATCGATTATTGGTAAGGGGTACTTGTTCTTTATGGTTGTCTTATTGAGTTGTCTATAATCTATGCACAGTTGAAGTGTGCCATATTTCTTTTTCGCAAACAAGACGAGCACTCCCCACGGAGATACACTGGGTTGGATGTAGCCTTTGTCCATCATCTCCTTTAGTTGTAGCTTGATCTCAACTAACTCTGGCCTGGCGTACTCATTCTATATGGCGTTCTAGATGCTGGTACCGATCCCGGTGTAAGTTCTATTGAGAAGTCGATATCCCTTCTCGAAGGTAGACCTGGTACCTCTTATGGGAACACATCCTTGTATTCTCTTAATATGGGGTTGTCCTCTAGGTTTGGTTTGTCATTCTCAACAGATTCCAATACTTGTATGGCATATAAGGAACACTCCTTTCTGCAATACTTTTTCATTTGAAGGGTTGATATTTGTCTCACTGAGACAGGCTTCTGAATCCCTTGGAGGGTCGTTTTTCCCCCTTCTTCATTTACACATTCTAAAGTTTTATGATAATAGTTCAATTTAGTTTTATAAACAACCAACCAACCCATACCAATCAACAAGTCATAAGATCCAAGGGGAAGTTTGTTAAGGGTCGCTCAGGTGGGCAATCCACCCATGATGAATTGACAGGTCGGTACGACCTCTGCCACCTTTATTTTGGTCCCAGTGGTTAATCCCACCAACCACGGTTTAACATGTCTAATTGGTTGTAGTTTACACTTATCAACAGTCTAAGGGGCCACATAACTCAAATTAGAACCTGGGTCAATTAAAATAGAAACTAGATGGTTAGCGATCATACCTTCTAGCTCCACTACTGAAGCTTGGTGGTTGGATTGATTATTTTCCAAGGTTGCATAGATTTGTGGCATGCTCCTAGCCACACCATTGACGGTGGTAGCTTCTTAGATATTGTAGACTCTCTTATTGTTATGTTGTCTGTGTGTGCAGTCCCTCAATCGATGATCTTCTCCACAACCCCGACATTTTAAGGGTTCCTTCTTTAGGTTATCGATCTTTTCTGGGATTGTCTTAAAAGTTTTATTTCCACTTTGAGAGGGGAAATTTTGATGATGTACACTTCTAGTAGGAAGGCTCCTTCTAGAATCTTTTCCATAGTTCTTAAATATTGAGAATTTAAACCCCTTCTTTTGGAATCCCGAACTACTCCTCCTCTTCCAGTCCTCGTGAGGTCTTGTCTTACTCCCAAATTGTTCATAAAAATACCTCGCCTTTCGGATAGTTTCTTCTAAGGTCTTTGGTTCGTCGAACTCAATCCTGTCTCGGTAGGTCTAAGGTAACCCACTAATGAACCGTTTCATTTTTACTTTTTCATCTTTTATGTAGGGTACATACCTCAGTAATTCAAGGAATTTATTGATAAATTCATCTATGGTGAGTTGTCGCAGCCTGAGTTCATAGAATTCCTTAGTCTTCCCATCCATGTATTTCTCTGACAGATACTGCTTCCTGAAGTATTTCTCAAACTATTTCCATGACAATTCCTTCTCATGGACTCCTTTCACATTCCTAAGGTCTTCCCACCAAATGGAAGCCTTTCCATTCAGTTTAAAGATGGTTATTCGAGCCTTCAAGTTTTCAGAGTAATCATGGACTCTAAAGTACTTCTTTAAACCAAGAAGCCAAACTTTAGCCTCTTCTCCCTTCCTAATCTCTCCATCGAAAGAGGGTGGTTCGGCTTTCTTGAATTCTTCAGTATCATGATTTTTGGAATGCTTCCACTTCTTTCCTTTCCTTTGAGAATGTGAGCTTGCTCTGCTACTAGAAGATCCTTCGGATTTGCCAACTTCCTTTCTTGAGGACTCTACATATGAGTGTCCCCTACGTCCAAGTTAGGCCTTCTTCAAGGCGCTTCTCCCAGTGTGGTCACTTATGGAGTCATGTTTTCGGATCTCAGGTGGACTTTGACTTCTCTTCTTATGTCATCGGTCCACATGACTGGTTGTGGGTTCATGTTGTAGTTTCCTCTGTATGTCGAACAAGCTCTGCAGCAAGAATACGTTAATTTCTATTTGTTTTTCTTGCTCTTTTATCAATATCTCGTTGTCATCCTTGCAACTCAGTAATTTAGCCCTGAGGCTGCTTACAGTTTCATCCATATCTGGAGGGGTTTCCATCGCCCTCCTTTCGTCATATTCTTCGTCTCTATCATGGGAGCCATCCCCCACTTCATGACACATCACCATCCTTTGGTCTTGAAGTTTTCCCGTGATTTACTGACCGCTCGAGTGTTGACAAAAACACTTATTGTTAGCTGGAAGTCTATTAGTTCATGAACAATACACGGTTCAATTTCTTAAATGCAAACACATAGTAGAAAGTTTCATTTTTTTTCTTTAATAACATTTTTAACCAGACTTTTTAAGAAAGAGGTAAGGTAGAGGGTCAGTCTTTTAAAAGTACTCCAAATAGAGTTTTTAAGCGACTCGTGCATGAGCCCAAGAAGACCAAGTGTTGTAACCATGCTCTGATACCAATTTGTAACACACCCACGATGGGGAGAAAATAAATAAATAAATTTTCTTTACAGGAACAAATCATTTCCCTCTACGATTCCTAATTTGGGAAGTCTGGGACTCAGCCCGACCCTCTGGTCAAGGTTCTTTGATTCTTTAAGTCAAACAAGACTTTGATACCTTGATAGTCTCACCTCTTAATCAAACACAGGCCCTTCCATCTTCTGGTGCAGGTCTTATGATACTCGCGACCTTCTCCTTCGCGCTTCAGCGAAGTCTCGGATTTGGAATTAGCCCCTTTTCTCTTGGCCCTTCCTTAGATGTGACCTTGGGCGATGACCTCACACAAACACACAATTGTGGGCATGACCAAAGGCAGTTTGAAACCAAACTACTTTTCGGCTCACAATTCTCCTCGAGCCTCCATGTGTGCTTTCTCCAAAACCGGGGTTTGGATTGTGGCCCTCCCTCAACTTTTTAAAGTTCATGCACCTCTGATCTCCACAATGTTACGGGACCGTTGATCTCCTGATCTTGACGATATTGTCTAAATTGATGGTTCAGATCTTCCCTTTTCAAATCCATGGACTAGATCTGCCCCTCCTAAATCAATGGATGTGATCTCCTTCATGATTCCAGACTTCGAAATTTTCAAATCTCAAACCTTGCTTTCCTCCGTACATCAATCTTCCGGAATTGACGATCTGCGGACATATGTCCTTCTAAATCAACGGCCTTGCTTCTACTTCGAGTGTTTGACCTTTCAACTAGATCAACGGTCATGTGGCCCTCCTCTCGATCAATGGTCGAGATCTCCTTCGGGTCTGCGGACTTCTGAGATCTCAAATCTCAAACTTCACCCTTTTTCCCAATGGCTTTTATCCGAAGGCTATAATCCACTGATGCGTGTCCACTTGATATGACGATCGAGGATTACTTCAAGTCTTTACCTGGAGTGCATGGATATATGCCACGTCTCCCTTAGATCTGACGGCTATGAATTACTTTGGGACTTTACCCGAAGTCGACAGATTCATGCCACATCTCCTCTTGATCTGACGGCTATAAATTACTTCGGGAATTTACCCGGAGTCCACAGATTCACGCCACGTCTCCTCTTGATCTGATGGTTGTGTATTACTTTGGGAATTTACCCGGAGTCCATAGATTCACACCACGCCTCCTCTTGATCTGACGGCTATGAATTACTTCGAGACATTACCCGGAGTCCACAGATTCACGCCACGTCCCTTCTAAACTCTGACGGCTCAGTTTCACTTCGGGTGATTCGACGCCTAATATTTACTTCAGGCGATCTGATGGTTCAGATTCACTTCGGTTGATCGGACAATTGAGATTTACTTCGGATTTTCGACTCTCCGAGCTTCGGAAATCTCAAGTCTTAAACTTGCCTCCTTCTGAGCTCACGGTATCTGACGGCTCAGATTCACTTGGGTGATCTGACGCTTGAGGTTTACTTCGGACGATCTAACAGTTCATATCTACTTCGGATTATCGGACAGTTGAGATTTTACTTCGGCTCTCCGGCTCTCTGGGCTTCAGAAATCTCAATTCTCAACTGAGAAGCTCTAATGCAATTTACCCAGAGCTCATGATATGCTGACAAGTGTCCCCTCACAGATCGACAACTCTCGGCACTTCGGCTATTCAGGCTTCGGGTGTTACTAATATCAACTAAAAACCCTCAAATAGATTTCCCGAAGTTGTTTATCTACTGACATGTATCTCTTGGTGATCAATGGTCAGGATCCTACTTTGGCTATTCCACCTCCTCTTCATCCACAGACTTTCGGAGTTGTGGATCTTTCACCACCTGTCTTCCTTGATGATGGACGATCCCAAACTACTTCGGGACTTCAGAACTTTGGTAGGTTCTCTCTCCTGCGTGTGCAAGGCGCTAAGGCTCGTGCACCTTGCTCTAATCAAACGGTTGTTGATCCTTTGAACTGTGATCCAATGGCCACTATCATTCTTCCTCCTGAGCTTATGATTTCTTTTGAATTAGAAGATTTCTCAGTACTTGAAGGATTCGACCTTTGCTTCTCCTACGGGCTCATCTCCTGGATTTCATCTACACTCCTGAAAGCCTTATCTCTTTTGAGCTTGATATCCTTGAAGATTACGTAGTCCCACACGCTCCTTGTGTTTTAGGGATCTCGTCAAACTCATATCAAAGGTCAACGACGATCGAAGGTTCACAGAAATTGTGGGGCCCCAACATCCGTACTCTTTACCAGAGAGTTCGGCCTCTGCAATCTGGAAAGTGCTTGCTCAATTCTAGTCTAACCAGGATCATTGATCTTCCAACCCGTCGAGATCAACGACAAGGGTGAATTGCGGGCCGCGAACTAGCGCATCTGTTATTTTCACCTTCGCGCTCCTCAGTGATTCCCCACCCTCGATCTTCGTTCATAGATCGACTGTTCATAGAAATTGTGGGGTTCTACTTGACTATCGTGCAATTTGACATCTCGGAGCCTCGAGCTCCAAGGTTCCTAGACCCAGGTCATATGGATCTTCATATAACTCTTGGGCTATAATCCCCGCTCTTAGTCGGGTTTTTGGTTAAGGGAATAGGCGCAAGTTCAGAGTCTCCTAGACTACTGGTCTAAAGGGAACACCTTCCCGACTCACAGATCTTTAAGCTCTGAATCAAGGCAAAGTAACTTGTGAGGTTACCAAAACGGTAGTTATGCCTGGATGCTTGCCTCGACTTTGGAACGGTGATGTAAATTCTTGGGGAAAGCGCCTTCGAGTGATTAAACTGGGGCATATAGAAATTCAAGCAGAAATATAGGTTCTCAAGGGAACGAACGCATACTCATAACTTAATCATTTAATATAGAGAAAGAACCCTTTATAGACATGTAAATACTCGCATTCATCCATTATTTACAATTCAAAGCATAAGGTAAGAAAACACTTATCAGAACCATAGAGTGTGATGCGACTGCTGAAAGGGGTGCTCGTTTCCACCCAACCATAGGTTCAGTCACTCCCAATGGATTTATCACTAGCCACCCCCGAGCTTAAGCCACGATGATTTGAGATTCAATCTGTTACTTCCAGCTCAACGAAAGTTAGGGACGAAGGTTACTCTCCTTCTCTCAATATAGAAATAGATAAGGACGAAGGTTACTCTCCTTCTCCTAGTTCAATCTCTATTTTCTTTGATCAGAACTCATTTTTCCTCTTTCAGTCCTTCCTCAGACCCGAGAGTTTTCGCTCTCATCTCTACATTTTTCCACGCAAGTCTTCCTCTGCCCGCCACACTTCCTTTCTTGCCTTCCTCAACAAGGTTGTGTGTGGATCGAATTCCCAGCCCGTGGTCAGGTCTGGAAGCCTTACGGATGGGCAGTCTGCCCCATCCCCTCATTAACTCTTGAGGAGGTCCTCCCACCTACCAGCCCAACTGTTGTTCTTATCTAAGCAATTAATTCCAGCATGGTACCAGTTCGGTGGAGGTTAACGCAACCATTCTGGGTCCCCTCCACCACCTTTCATAGCATTCGTGGTTTTCTCTTAGCACATCCCCCCTTTCAACAGTCATGCAACACGTAACCATTTTCTATTAAAATAACAGAATTTACATTCATCGACCTTTTGTACAAAGGTCCATCAAATCAAACATTCACACTTTTAGGTTTGCCATAGTTCCTTGGCCAATATAGTTATATTTACAGACTAGGGGAAACAGGGTGTTACATCTTTTCCCTCGTAGTAATCGTTAAGTCCCTCCACACAAGAGTTTGTCATCATGTTCTTTTGGGTTGGAATGAATCAACAAATTGTGGCCCTAGAGAAACCCCTGCTCTACTATTCAATTTCAAGGAAGGCCCTAGAGTGTCCTCCTCTTTGATCTGAATGTCAACCCTGACCCTAACCTCCATGTAATCATTTGACTTGGGTGATTCCTCAAATGAAACAAGCCTCAACTGTGGGCCTAAAACAGGTTTTCTCATGAAGAAATATCAAGTAGATGGCAATGGGTTTGCAATACTATTAGATGACGATGAAGACTTGTACGTGTTTGTAGATGACTGTATTTATTCCATTGGATTTTACTACCCAAAAACAATAAGAAATCTTCAAGGAATTGGATTGATATTCCAAATCATGGTGGGCACATAGGCAATAAATAATCCCTATTAAGAAATAAGTGAATGGTTTCTCTACTGAACATTTATGCTGATGAAAGGTTTCTTTTTAAATCTATAACTAGCTCTTACCTTATTATTCTACTAAATGTAGATATATGAAATGACTAAGATGAGTGGTTTAGTGATAAAGAGTGAAGGAAATGACATCAAGTATTACATTTCCATATGCATACTAGTCCCCAACATGGAGGCCATGTGGTTATGACATAAAGCATTACAGTTCAATAGTTCAATGGTCGTTGGCCCTTGCTTCCTAATGCAAGAGGTGAATTATTCACCTATTTTATTATATAGATGTTGTTTTTTTTATATATGTATATGTAACCATCAAGTTAATATGCTTTTATAAATGGGTGAATAACCAATCGATGCATATAATTGTATACCAACAAGCACGAGAAGCAATCAACAATATTTCGTTGGTGCAGAATCAAAATAGGGTTTCATGATAGGTCTCTCTTTGGGCAAACACAAAGACAAAAAAACCCAAAATCAGATAAATTCAATGAGATTTCAAGCTTCCATCAGCCCAAAGCCCTGGTGGTTCGACTTGATCAAGGCAAGCTCGATGTTCAAAAACAACAATAATAGTGTTCCTCGTCACAACCATCTTTGGGTTAGTTTTTTTGCATATACAATTCACATGCATATGAACTCAAAGAAGTTTAATTTTAATTGCATGGTAGAATAAATACATCAAATAGACCATCTTATCAAACAAGCACATGCTTACTAATTGAAATCTCAACCCACATCTATATGCGGAATTGTTGTTCATTGGATGATAATTATAAGACAACAAGGAACTAGGAGTGTTGAACAGGTCAAGATCGAATCAAATTGGTTATCTTAGGGCCACCTTCACTTCTGAGAATTATTTGCAACATTTTCGACATTAGTTTCAAATATAGTTTCGATAGTAGATTCAACGGTATATACAACTTCGACAACGTCAGTGACTTCAACAATAGTAAGAGGCTTTAGTTATAGAGACAAAGAAGCACATCAAACAACAACATAATACCATAATGGTGCCACAAATTAGAGAGTTTAAGCCATCCAAAGAAAAAGCATAAAGATATGACATTTATTCTACCAGATAGTAGATGCTCAAAGTGCCACTTGAGCTGCATGTAGAAAGATGACACAACCAACAAAGGATGGGGGAGAGGTAGTTGTTAGCCAAGACAAGGCATTGTGCAATTAACATGGTCATAGATGCACTATAATATCCTATCACAACAATTAATAGATTAAATACCCAAATTTTCTTAATTCTATGTTTTTAATTGTTTTAGCAACTCTAACCAATACCTTACATATATTGCCCTTCACTATAGAATAATTAGTCACATTTGAACCACTCAAAAAATTCAACATAATTTTTAAATTAAATAACTTAATAAAAAATTATAAAAAAACTTTATAAAATATGACAAAAACTTATGAAAATTCGTACAAAGTGAAATAGCGACCAATTACTATAATATCGGTTTTGGTAGGTACTAAAAATCATTAATAAAGAAAAAGGATTAAAAATTTAAAATAGACTTTAGACAAAGGTATCAGCCCATTACAATATTTTTTATTTGCTGGTCGGTAATGACTTATTCTCCCGAACTCCCGGATTCAGTATACTAAAATATCTTTGTATTTACCGAGATCCATCGTCTCCTCCTTTACCAACCACATATTAAAATAATATTTACTCAACTAGCGAATCCATAAGTTTTATATTCGTAGATTCCTTGAGTGCCGTAATGAAAGCATCATTATTAAAGAGCATTTGTTGTGGAAACGATGGAGGAAGGTAAGATAAACGAGATAATAAATGTAATTTGGTACTTAAATTATTAAATAATTTAGGTAGATGAGAAAGACGTAAGAGTAAGGGTGAGATTTTTTTTTCAAAAGTGGAAAGAATTTATTATAATTTAATTATCAATTGGTAGGATAGTTATTATTCATTGATATTTATGAATGTAAGTTGCTTTATCATTGTTAATTAAGGAAAACCATGCTACCTAAAATAACTCGTTAGTGAGTGGTGACAGGTGCAGGAGGAAGTCTCCATGATTCTGGAGGAAACAAGGTTGTCTACTATGTTTGGGGCTTGTGAATGTCTCGGGAAATCTTGTTGAGGCTTACTCGTTGTGGCGAGGTCTCTCCTTTGCAAAGAAAGAAGGTATCAAAACTATAATAGTGTTTAGGGACTCTATGTTGGTTATCAAAGCAATGATAGATCTAGCTAACCCAGGAGGGAGTAAACTAAATTCAATCATTTATCAAATCAAATGAACCCTTCCTCAATTTGTGCATGTCTTGTTTTACCATATAAAAAGGGAAATGAATGGAGAAGTAGAACATTGGGCAAAGGTTGCCTCCTCCTTAAGCCCTGATGTCCTAAACAAAAATGGGGTTTTAGGCCATTGCTTAATCCCATGATTAATCTAATAGTGGACATTTAATGGCTCCCAACTCAATTTGCGCGTATTTCAAATCAATAGTTGGAGGTGATTTCGGAAGGACAACATGTGGTGGCCTTCTTCGCTCTCACATTTGGTTTGGCGGGTTTCGTTCATCGTAATTCAATGCGCAGGAATAAATCCATGCAAGAAATATGGGACAATGTCGACCCTACGGTTCACCTGGGGTTGTTCTATGGTCAATTCGATTTGGATTTTGTGGAAACGGAAATTTGGGAATGAGCTTGGTTGTGATTCAATGGCAATTTGGGCACTTTGGTGCAGAAACAACGAGCCTCTCGGTGGGTCTATGCAAAGGTGTCTGTGGGAGGTGGCTTTGGGTCATGTTGGGTCTTCAATGTGGGTAATTTCCTATGCTCTTGTTAGGGAAGCCTTCGTCTCTATGCCTGTCTCTTTGGTTTTTGTTGCTTCTGGTGTCTTTGGTGCTTCAGTTTGGAATAGTCAAAACATAGTTTTTTTGGTTTTTCTTTTCTTTCAGCAGGCTGAGAATATGTCTTACTATCTAGGGTTTGTCCAACTTGTTATTTTACTTTTCCCATACATATTTCTTCTTGTCATTTTACGTGTGAAAGGCGTATCTAAAACAATCAGGGATAATTCTAATCTAAAAGAAGTTTGAAGGGTTATCCGCAAGCATGAAGATAAAAACCAGGCCAACAGTAGTGCATTAATGCTAATTTCCTCCAAATGACTAAGCTGGAGTAGGCCATCGCCACACACAATGTAAATATTATGAATCTTCTTCTTCTTCATAAGCAATAGATTGATTCTCTAAAGGTTGAGTGCAACAAACTTCATTCTTTGGTTCTCTCTCAACATATGGAATCTCTATCTCTTGTTTTCAATAACCATAGCATCAGGAACTCACTACAAGCAGAATTTGTGGAGGATGAAATTTTCTATCAAAATCACAACCGTATGAATATTGAAGACCCAAGCTCCCCTCATTCAGAAGAGGGGTTGGAAGCACAAGGCAATGTTCATTTCTAACTCAACTTGAATGTTTTTTTGAGTCGTACATACTTTGTGTCAATTTGTTAAGTAGGCCACTAGTAGAAATACCTAGAACCCCTATTTGGAGAAGGCATTGTTGTTTATAGTATTTGCTTTAGAAATATGTATAGTTTAAGTGCAATCCTTGAACTATGTTGAATGCAATCATTGCTAGCTTCGACACAACCATCTTTTGGATGAATATAATTTTTTGTTTTGGTTAAAAAAAAAAAACATGCTAGTGGTATGTAAGGGGGTAGACTTTCGCTCATGCCAAATGTCTTTGGGTCTTGGGTCATTAACCTAATTCCTTATGCCTGAGAAAGACCAACTCTTAATCAATTAGAAACGGTTTTAAATTTTGGGTGAGATGTTATAATCATAAAAATTGTTTCAAGATATTAAATATGATGTATTTTATTGTTATGTGTGTGAGAGAGAGAGACTTTTATAAAGTAAGAAAGGAAGGTTGAGTAAGCATTTTCACCTTATAACTAACCAACAATTATGTTATAGGAAGTGTCACTTCTTTCTAAGTACACCTATTGACAAAAGGATTATGGTAGAATCACGATGAAGTGCATAAAGAATACATATATGTCAATTGTTGTGAACTTCTACCACTTAATAGTTGAACAATAACCTAACTAGTTATATGAAGCAAGTTTTGAGAATATGGATGTGCTTCGATATATAATATATGCACATGTGTGTGACAATTTTTAGGTCCATAAATTGTTATGCAATGAAACCAAAAACACTAATGATGATGATGAAATACCAAATAATCCGTTCAAATATGGTGTTATGATTTTTTTATGCCACAAGTTCAATCCATGCTAATTCCCATTTAATGTGATAGAATAATTTATAGAAATGAAACATCGTCAAGGTATTGAATGGAGTCTATGAATTTGTAACCTTGACCAAGGGTATGAAACTCCTTGCTTCCCATCACTAGTCTCAAGATCATTGGGTATTTTGAACTTGAATCAAGATCATTGGGCCAATGAAGTGATTTTATGTGGCCTAGAGATATGATGGGCTTTTCTTTTCTCTTTTTCTCTTGGATATCTTTCTAGTCAATGGACACATCTACCAATAAAAGAGGAGAAGTTGACCATGGACAACTCGATGCATCTAAATTGGATGGAGACATTGTTTCATCCTTTACCTCTTCAGTCCATCGTAGAGATTTTTCACTTTGACTATCTTCATATAAGGGCAAAGTCATTGAGGTCATGTCCACATAATCAACCTCAAAAGGAGGGTTAGATACTTGAACCAATGTTATTGATCTTAATTGATTAACATGTTGTGTTGGAATTGACAACTCTAAAAATTTCTTCCCAATAATCACCATCCTCTAATTTATTGTATTTATCCTTTTTCCCAAAAAAAAACAAATTTGTTTAATAAGAATTTTGCCAAAAACATGTCTTAACCAGTTCTACTACACACTCACAATACATTCATAAATCTCAAACTATATATTACGCACTCACAATACATTTCATAAATCTCAAACTATCTTATCAATTACACTGAAATTTTATTCGACTTAAGAAAATTATCCAATGCATTTACAATTCTTTCCTTAAATTGCATAATTCACTTATTCAACTTAAAAAAATTGTCCAATGCATTTACAATTATTTCCTTGAATTACATAATTCACTTATTCACCTTAAGAAAATTGTCCAATGCATTTACAATTCTTTCCTTGAATTGCATAATTCACAATTGGACAAAGAGATCTAGGAATCTCAATAGCCAAAAGTCTTAGAAGCCAAGATTCCTTTACAATCAGGTGGGGTTAACTCTCACCAACAAGAAGTCTTCGAAGACAAGATTCCTTTACAATAAGGTAGGGTTAGCATATTGGCACTGCAAAATCAAAATGTCTCCTAAAAGGATGACATGAAAGTTCAATCATGCAAAGCACAGGGAACCGGTGTACTTGTGTAGGGAAAATTAAGATGTACAAGATCTTGACCAGAAAATCAGACAAAACCCACTATGCAGATATTGCTCCATTATGGAGCTTACTATGTTTAGCTAAATTTCAATAATTTCACAGTGGAGTGGCGAGTGACACGACCCCGTGGCACCCACTCTGATCATATCAATGCAAATACATGGGAAAGACCCTTGGCTTAAACGAGGTAAAATGGGGATTAAATAAAGTGAAACAAGTTATAAGGTGGCAAATTTAAACACTGTGTAAATATAAGACACATAGTTAATTTAAATGCGACCATGTGACTCCCACTTCGTTTTTGCATACCAGCGTACACGTGGAAAGATGATGACCTAGCAGAGGTACATAATATTCTTTGCCAAAGGGTCTGCCATACAATTTTAAGTCATGTTTGTGATCACTAAAAGAAAGGGTAAACACTGAACCGATAAGGAAATCCAATCAACCAATGGGAAATCAATTCATACATAATAAAAACAAATGCGAGGATTGTCTCACGATGAAGATTGGATGAGTGATGACGTGGATGAAGATCTTATCTAAATAACATGTCTAACGTACTATTGAAGGAGAAGTAATTGTAAATGGGAAATTATAGCTTAATCATTTCGTTAAAAATAGTGATAAGGATCGGCGTGGATGTATATATTTCGATATTTTTATTTTGAAGATGGTATTTAACGTAAATTTTAGATTTCTCACAATTCGAATTTGAAGTATGAGAATAAAATTTGGATGTGGAGGATAACACTATATCCCACAACTATTCGTACTAGATCTAATTGACAAAAATATATTTATCTTACTATTTAAATGATTTGATAGTAATCTAAATGTTTACGAAATGGTTTCATTTTGTTTGCTTAGAATAATAAGAGGGGAAATTGACATTTTTGGCTTCAAATATGACAATAACCATTATGTATTATGGAATCACATATAATAGATGCTAACATTGCATAATTCAGTGGCAATAGGGGTATTTGAGGGCGTTGAATACATTTTTACATGAAAAACAACAATTTCATACATCCAACTCGCAATTTCAGCAAAGATTCCCTTACCAGATTCCCATGATGGTAAACCAAAAGAGGTCTAAGTCGTAGAACTTTTAACCTTCTTCAAAGATCTAGGGTTAAAATGTATTTATTTTGATTTATTTTATTATAAAGTTTAACAAAAAAAAATAGTTTTTATTATTACGGTTGGTTATTTTTAAATTTTCATTTGTACGGACTTCAATTCTTTTTATTATAATTAATTAATGTTGTGGATGTTAGACAACTTTGTGGGTTGTAAATGCAACTCACTACTTTCAATGTAATTACCATATTATAGAGATAGTCTTGTTGTTATACTAACTTAAAGACGACGAAGAAAGGAAAGGATGGAGAAAGTTTTGTTGATCAATATCTCAAAGAAGAGATAAAAATTTATTTTTATCAGTTGTAAGCCCTTCAAACACATTTTGGAAAGGAGTCATCTTGGAGGAATAGAGAAAATTCTCAAAAGATTGAGAGAACAAGAAGTAAGTGAAGGCGTGGGATAAGGGGCACTCATAGCACTTCTTTTATCAAGTGTAATTCTCCCAAATTTAGTAAGAATTTACTTTCTCTTTACCTCCAACATCATGTTCATAATTGTTTTTAGATCCAATTCTTAATCTGACACTTGTCATTTGCCTAATCCATAAGCAAATTGGAATCTCATAGAACATGTAACTTGTCAATCCCTATATTTGTCGCAGATTTCATGACTAACCATAGATAAAATAAAATAAAATAAAAAAATCCATCTCTTTTATTTGTTCCCCGCCCAATTGTATATTTCATAGTAATAAAAATATATTCTTGTAAAAATAAAATTCACCCCACACCATACATATTTGGAGTTCCTTTACAGGCCCCATCAAGAAAACCCGAAGCTTTCGAGTAATCCATTTCAAACTCCTTGAGGTTTCTTTGCACTTTAACCTTTGATAGCTTCTAGAATCCTCCATAAGAAAATCTAATTTGGTGAGCTACCTCCCATGATTGAACCTCCTTCCCTAGGAAAATCATGTTATTTTTGGTTAACCCCTAACCCCGTATGACAAAGCATGG
>ML797838.1:27897-47572 GCA_009831015.1 Picea engelmannii
CATATTATGGGGGTCGATTGAAAGGTATACCCACAATGATGAGTGGAAGCCTTTTGAGTTGATTTCGGGTTAGATACCCTGCCTTTACGCATGGATCAGACTGTCGATTGTTTCCCAAGGCATCATTGTAGTAGTTGGTAACCTTAGTGGCCTATCTATTTAGGGTCTTTACACAAGATGACTGAGGAGGGGAAAGTCTTCACGGTACCTGGAATTGACGTTGGCCAAACTCACTCAGGCTCCTTGGAGGGTATACCCACGTTTATGTGTGGGAAGTTGCACCAGGGTGTAAGTCCATTAAGCAAGTCCTCAACGTAACTTTTCCACCCGCTCTATCTCAGTCCCTTCTTACTTTTTTCCAGCGATGTTGGATTTCATCACCAACTAGTGTGTTCATTGCAAGAAGGTATTGTTTTCTTGCTTGCTTACTAGATTTTTAGTGTGTGCTGCTTGTTTTCCCTAGCGGACTCTAGATTAGATTTTTGTTTTAATGGCATCAATTCCTGGAATGACCAATGAAGGAACCCCCTTGCCAGGGGAACCTTTTATTTTTCCTTTCTATGGAAACATTGGTCCTCCTCACATCGCTACTTTGAGCCTTCCAGGTCTCACAATTGGATTATCGGTATGGTTGTTTTCCACTCAGGTAATCTTGAATGCAGTTAGTGCTTCATTTGTAAGCACCTTCCCCCAAGAACATCAATCTCATGTTGATCCTTCACCTTCTTCACCAGTAAGATATTCTTCACCTTCCTCACTTGCAAGGTCTTCTTCCCTTTCATCTTCTTCACCGAGTGAAAGATTTGAAGCTAGTAACTCAGTGAATAAGAAGAAGAAGAAATGGAAGAATAAGAAGAAGAAAAATATACAAGGGTCCAAACTTCCAACCACTGTTGGACATGTTGGAAAGAAACTAGTTATTGTTGATCGTGTTGGGAGTGTTGATGATGCCAAGAACACCCAAACAACCCGTAAGCCCAAGTACCCCTGCAGGATTTGTAAGGGTAGCCATCTTCTTAAGGATTTCCCTGGTCTATCCAAGGTTATAGAAGCATTGTCTACACACCCTCGCCAACCCATGTCATCGGCCTCTGAACAACATGTTGATGACCTCCCATAAACTAGTCAAAATACCTTTGGGAAGAAGAAAAGTAGAGCCAAGTTCTCATGTATGTTTTGCAATTGGAGTCATCTAACTCACCTTTTCCCTCATATGGATGCAGCCTCGAAATTCCTGGAAGACATGATTGTTTCACAGCCTCAACTTCCAGTTGCTTATCGCAAGCTTACTCTGAACCCACCTGTAGTTGATGGAATGATCAATTTGGTCCCTTCATCGGTCAGTCTGGTTGATCATGTCGTCAATCTGGTCACGTCATTAGTTGATCTATTTGACAAAGAGATCGACCTGATCCCATCCTTAGTCGATCCCACTCTCCCTCCAGAGAGTGAAACCCAAGCGGTTGATCCGTTTCCACCGCTCGACCCCATTCTCCCCTTGGAGAATGAAACTCAAGTGGTCAATCTGATCTCGCCATCGGTCAATCCTACTCTCCCACTCGAGAGTAAACCTGACATTGCCCACATTTTTCTCGTTGATACAGACTCTGCCATGCCGGGGAATATTCCTCCTTCTCCCGTGGAACCCCCTCCAAGTAATGAGGCTATATGTTTTGATTGGGGTGTGCTAACTGGACCTCGTCTTCCCTATCACATTCCTTTCCAGATTACAGTGCAAGTTTGTGGTTGGGACATTCCTCAGACGTTGATAGATGAAGGTGAGTTTGTTAGTATTTTGTCCTCATTTGCTTGGCAAGCTTTGGGTTGTCCTCAGCTTGCCCCAATTACGCAGAATCTGTTAGCTTTTAACAAAAGAACCAGTCAACCTTTAGGGACCCTTCCTCAGTTTCCTATAACTTTGGGAGGGAAAACTATCTTTATTGATGTAATGGTAGTCCAAGACCCCTTGGATTTCTCTTTACTCCTTGGGTGGGATTATGTCTATGCCATGAAATCTATTGTGTCCACTCTTTTTCGTGTGATATCTTTCTCTCACAATGGAAGAATTGTGACCATCGATCAACTTTCATTCATCAGTCTTGCCTAGATTACCTCCTTAAATGGCTCTCATATGTAGATGGTATCGCCTCCACCACATGTTAATTATGTGGCATTGTCTCCCATGACTTCATCTTCTGATGAATTGGATCCAGTAGGTGACATGGTGATCTCTTCGATCGGGTTTTTAGAGCATGATCTCTTTACCCCTATCGCGGCCCTCAACATGTGTTCCTCCCAGAGTGTGTTTCTTCCATCGAGTGAAGATCTCTTGGAGACCATGACCGAGTTTTGTCCCTTGACATGGTGTCCTTCCAGAGCACTGTCCTCTTGGAAGCCATGATCAAGAAGAGAGCTTTGAGCATGTTTTTCTACTTTGAAGCTCATTAAAAAATGAAACCAGCTTTGAGCATGCTTTTCTTCTTTCAATCTCGTTAAAAAATGAAACCAGCTTTGAGCATGAATTTCTGATTTCAAGCTCGTTAAAATATGAAACCAGCTGTGAGAATTGTTTTCTTCTTTCAAGCTCGTTAAAAAATGAAACCAGTTACGAGGATAGTTTTACGTCTCTGAGGCAATCTCGTTAAAAAATTAAACAAAGGTTATGAGCATAGTTCTTGTTTCTATGTCAAGCTCGTTAAAAATGAAATAGAGGTCTAGGGATTGAACCTAGATTCTCGAGCATAGTTTTTCTTCTCTGTGGAAATCTCGTTAAAAAATGAAATAGATTTATTCCCTCTCTATGTTGAGTCAAGTCCTTCGTATAGTATTTGAAGCTTCCTTTCCTCCACCTTTGCAATTGGACAAAATGAAGCTTGGAGGGAAATGCTTTGAGCCTCTGGACTTCATGCTAAAGCTGAGTCGCTAGCTTCTTAAACTAGGGGCTAAGTGTCAACCATACCTTTGTTATGTGTTGGGAAGTTCAAGCATAGTTTTCTATGGTTCAAGCTTGTGTAAAAATGAAACCACCTACCTCAAGCATAGTTTCCTTTGGTTCAAGCTTGTGTAAAAATGAAACCACCTACCTCAAGCATAGTTTCCTCTGGTTCAAGTTTGTGTAAAAATGAAACCAGGCCAAGCATATTTTTGTTTAGTTTTTAAGCTTGTGTAAAAATAAAATCTATCCCCAGCATAGTTTTGTTTTGTTTTAAAGCTGGCATAAGAAACGAAAACAATCCTGAGCTTAGTATTTGTTCTTTCTCATAAATACATGAGAATAGGTTACCGAGCTTAGTCTTTGTTCTTTCTCGTGCTCGTAAATCAATGAGAATGTAACTGAGTATACTTTTATCACTTTTTCGGACTCGTAAATGTTATACGAAAAAGGAACCCCTTGGAGTTCCCTTTAAGCTCTTTTCAGACTCTCTAAATATGAAAAGATTGCCGAGCAACCTTGTTCTTTTCACGCTTGTAAAATTATTTGAAGAAAACATCTGTTGAGCGATATTTTATCTCTTTTTTGGTCTCATCAGACTAACTTATGAAAAAGGAACGGAGAGAGTTCTCTTTAAGTGTTTTTCAGACTCTCTAAACATGAAAAACCCTTGAGTTTTCTTTCTTTGGACTCGTAAAACAAGCATCGAAAGACCCATATGGGACTAAACCACTCCTTCCTAGGTTTCATTAAACATACTCTAAAGGAATCATCCGAAGGATGAGCTTACATCAACAAACATATGTTATCCTCCTCAAGATTGTGTAAAAATAAATAGGTACTCACCAGAAATGGTGGGGGAAAATTTGGGAAAGAAATGTGTCTAAACCTATATTATATGGAAGAGTCACCTTTGAACATGACATCCTTTCACTCGCTTTGTGTCTAGGTTGGAAAAACCTCTTGTCTCTTGATCATACTCCTTTATAAGATTACAAATTGGTATGTGATCCCTATTGTTGAGTCAGTGTTTCCAAGACAATTGTCGTGTCGTCAATATGTTCAAAGAGAATTTCAACCCTGAAAGCCTTCTATTGCGTCGGCCATTTATATAGTCCTTAAGCCTTCTATTGTGTCAGCCATCCCTGAGTCAGTCCTAAATCACTTTTTACTCTGATCTACCTCAAATATTGTTACCCGTTTTGTGTCATTGATGGGGGATACATTAAGGCCCTCTTGTGACGAGTCTTTTCATGTCGACTTCAACTCATTATCTATGAATTAGACTTAGAAACCAATTTGTACCTTGGAACTTTCATGCCTCAATGGCAGGTTTCCTCGCTTTCGACAGTGGGTTTTCATTATTGACCCCTGATCGGGAGATCCTGCCAATTGTTCGACTTCAGCTCACTAACTCACATTCATTGGATTGTACTAGTGTACCTTGGGAGTCATTGACATTAATGGTGATTTCCCTCGCACTTGTTAATGATATTCATTAATGACTGGTAATCAAGTGGTTTCTACCATGTTCGACTTCAGCACCTATAATCGCATGGTTAGGTTCGTACTATAGAGTGGTGGAGATGAAGACCCTGAATAGTTTCTCACAGATTCAGGTTGCGTTGGGGTATATTCAGTTTGTATTGTTGCATAGATCCACATTTTATGTCTCATGGTTATGTTTAAATTTGAGTCTTTAACACATAGATCCATAATGTATTTTTGGTGGCTATGTTCAGATTTGAGTCATATTGGCATGGATCCACAGTGTATGTTTGTTGGCCATGGCCTATCCTACTTTACATGGATCTTTGCATGTCGACATTTATACTTTGAGTCATTTGTATTCTGAGTATGGGAATGCCTATCTCAGTGATGATATATTATTGTACTGTATTTCCTTGTTTGTTGGCAGGTTTCCGATCGACGTGTTCCTTGTTCCCTACACACACTCGACAAAGTATTTTAGCTATCACTCTATTCTAACTTCATACTTTGGGGGTCTCTCTATTACACATTATTTTCATCACCCTTATGACCATTAATGATGTAAACCTATATGTTGCCTTTAGAGGGGTCAGTGGCCTGAATTCCTGAAGAAAGAAGGGAGAAGAACTTTTCCTGAGAGAAGAAGTTGTGTTTTCCTCTATAAAAACCCTATTTTGGAGGATTTCCGCAGGCTGTTATATATGCAGGGTGTGGAAATGCCTGATTTCTACACCTTTCTCTATAGCTAGGGTGTGGAGTTTCCGCAAGCTGCACTATAGCCAGGGTACGGCGGCCTCCTGTATGAGGGAAAAATGAGCATCTTCTCGATGCTTCTAGAAGGAGAAGCTTCTATGGTGAGGTGGCCTCAACGGTTTGGATCTTACTCACTTTCATGATTTAGTGGGATCATCCTAACATCCTTACCTTATCCTCTTCAACTTATAAATGGAGAGGAGCTCTCATGGAGAAAGTTGGTTTATTTTGTAGCTTGATTGGGTTGGAAATTTCTTGATCTTGTTAGCTTGGTTGGATTGGCTTTGAGATTTGCTTTGTCAAGATATATTGTGAGTAGTTATCAAATCCATGGTCTCATAATCCTTGGAGCAAGAAGTGTGTGGGAAGCAAGGAATCATTGGAAGGGACCTTGCAACATCAAGGCATCTGGTTGTAATCTCTTTTCCTGTTATTTAATATAATACAGTGGCATGCTTCTTTCCCATAGAATTATCTTTATTTTATTGCATATTTCCTTGATCATATGCATAGGTTGTCATTGAATATAATTCTACTGCTTTCACTTTGGTTGGTTTGTGTCTCACTGCAGGATCAGTATCACAAGAGCACCGGAGAGAAACAGAAACAACAAAGACATAAGGAAGCGACACTTGAAGGTGTGTCTCTCATCTTTTGTTTGGTAGTAAATTCGATGATTAAGTCCTGGGCAAAGAGCCATGTTCTGTCTTGTTTTGTTCTAGATCTAGGTGGATCTAGGGAGATTAGTTTATGTCTGCATTTACCAATTTATCCAACAACATACATATTGTTGGATCATGTTGCCATTGATGCCAAAGGTTTGATTGATTGATGTCAAAGGATTGATGTCAAGTGATTGATCAATGTCAAGTGATTCATTGATGCCAAAGGTTTGATTGATGTCAAGTGATTGATTGATGCCAAAGGATTCATTGATTGATGATTGATGTCAAATGTAATGTGTATTTTCCTTGATGAGAATGGATAGATGTCAAGTGAAGTCATAGTCATATGATGTCATGATACATAGATAAATATAGATCAATGAGTTATCATTGATATGATGCATAGATGAAGATGGATCAATGAGTTTTCATGATACATAGATGAATATTGATCAATGAGTTGTCATTGATACATGATGCAAAGATGAAGATGGATCAATGTGGTTTCTTTGATATATGATGCATAGTTGGATTGATGTAATGATGAATCATTATTGTCTTATCATGGTTGATAAGGTGTACAAATGGATGAACTCCAAAGTGGTCCCCTTATGGTGAAATCCCTCACGGTAATACGCTTTACGGTTGAGTTATCCTTGAAGTATGGTGGGAGAACCCATGCTTACCCATGCCTCTGTTATTTCAGCCATTACTGCCCCTGCTGAAAAAAATCATCCAGTAAAAATAATTAGTCAGTAATGAAGTTCTTAATAACCCATACATGAAACTCCACTTAAATAAATCAAGAGTTGGCTCTATAATTTACTACATGACACATGCAATCCATCCATGAAAAATGTCATTTACTAATTGCCACATGAACAGGGAATTGATAGGGTCAATGGGGGTATGGAGGGCTTGTATTTGGCATAAAGTGATAACATGGAGGGGAAATTATTTACAAATATTGTTTGAGGAATCAATAAAAAACAATCTATTGTGTATCTAAACATATCCCAGAACACCAGTCATCAATTACTACCACATCAATTTTTCTTCATTTCCATACAGATTTCTCTTAAAAATAAATATCACATAACAGGGAGTGGACAAATGAATTTGGGATAATGAGGGGGTTGTACTTTGTGAAAAATGGTAGAATGGAAGGAATTCCCATGGATATTGTTCTAATAATATATCAAACAATGCCATTATCGCCATCAATTAACAATCACCACCTTTTAGTGTTTCAAAATTGAACAATACTCTGTTTCCAAAAAATAAAACCCAGAACTGGTGTTTCTTTTCAAGCGTGCTCATTTGCCTTAGAAATTTCATTGCACAATAACCAATTTATATTTTATTGCCCAAGAATTATTTAACAATAATAACACTGCTTGTATATAACGGAGTCAAGGAGTGAACAACATCATAATAATCACATCCAACACAACAAACACTTGATGAGTGGACAGGTTGTGGCCTATAATATCAACCCGGTATTGCTTAAACCTACAAGGTCCTGCAAAGTATCCAAAGGGATCCCTATGTATAATAAAATTTCAACTGAAACCACAATTAACCATACTTCCCATTTTTATTGCATTTTGGTTCATAAAACTTCACTCAAGCATACATAATTCATACATAGGTGCTCTTTGCATATGAAAACAAAACATAGCAAGTCGTATCTTATCAATATTTTTGCAACATTGCCATCAACCCCATATTTTTCCTTGTGACAGACTATATTACCAAACGAATAAGTGGGTACAACATTCCTTCTGCATTCACAGAAAAAATAATCAATCAAACCCATGACCAAAAAAAGAGCACGAATGATGCCTTTACTAAATTATGGGTGGGTGATATTCCACGATAATTTCCAATACACAGGGTTCAATACACAACAGTGAAGATTAATTCAGTGGAGGGGAACGAGCTGACCAAATTGAGGGTTTATCCAAAAGGAGCACGAGAATCTTAATACCACTACAAAACTTCACATTTATATTCACAGAGTTGTTGCAAGGATGCGGGCACAATGGGCACGAAAACCAACAACTTTAATGACAAGAAGAGTGTGCATATAACCTATAGGTAAGGAGCAGTGATACACTTAAGGAAGAAACCCAAAACAAGAAACCAAAGGCAAGGCAGGCCCAAGAGTTTCCCTAACTGTATTATTTCCCACAAGTAAAGCACGTATACCATATACTATAAGAGACATCCACACATATTTTCAATGTGAATGGTTCAAATACAACGCCACAAAGACCAACACTTAACCACTAATCCCTACACAATCAAAATTTACACATATAATAGCTTTGGAATGCATAGACCGTGAGAAAACAAGAGCCAACTGTTGACTTAATTAAAGAGCAGAGAAAAAACTCATGGACGGAAAAGCAAGAAACCCCATACATATGTAAAAATCGCTAAGGAGAAACAACCAAGCTTGTATACCTCCTCCACGACTGAGCAAAGCGGAGCAGCAACAACCAACAAGAGAAAATCAAAATGGATAGGGTGGCGGGCTCGAGGTGGGTTAGAAAGACGTCCAATTACTGCATGTCGTATCTACACTTACACCTTTAACCATATCCAGTACAAGCAAGCTAGCCATACATCACATAACCCATTAACAATTAATTGCAAACTTGATACACCACCATTTCCCTAAGTCTCAAACTTAACAAATGCACCAACCTTTGTTTAAAACTCTAATTTTATATATATCAAATCTTGCTAAGGATACCATGTCCCAACTTTTAAACTTCTAATTTAAACAATGCGCACAACCCTTGTAACATGAAATCAAGGTAATCACCACACCACATATCGCATACAACTTGAAACATGGAGTTTAGATATTTTATCAAACTAAATGCAGCATAGTAACATTTGTGAGGGTTATATAAAGAGAATATCATTTCTCCTTTAGTCACATCGCCCATAACATCATGTGATCAATTTTCGACGGTGATTTAAAAGAAAATAAATTGTAGAGCTCGTATCACAACCAAGTCATAAGAACATAAAACATAGGTGTCGTCTTTCTATCATAGTCATACATGGGTCCCACCTACTAGTATATTATTAAATATAAATAATAAGGTGTTGCAACCATTTGCAGAAGATACCCTACGTTGCACTTTTGGGCGTCAACAAACTGGCGACTCCATGGGGAAATCTGTTTCCAATAGATTAAGAACTCAGAATGTCTGGTTTCACAGGCCAGTGAAAATGGATCACAGCATTATTGACAAGAATAGTTATGCAATAGGGAGAAAATGATGGTTTAAGGGAAATAATGAGACGCGATTTTGGGAATAACTAATGAAAAGTGGTACATATGAGGGGGTTTGGTCCTGTATACATAACATTCAATCAATACATAGTAAATAGTGTTTCTTCATTTTTTAAGGAGAAATTTTTGATATGCCCTTTTGAATCTCAGGATGGAGGGAAGAAAGGGATAGCAAAAAATAGGGAAGAAGACCAAATCATCTATCTTACAGCAGTATTGAAAGCAAAAAGCAATTCTAACGATGTCTAAAAGGAGGACATCGTAACAACTGTGTAAACTTTATTGTATATTGATCAATAATACTTACAGAATGACATTGTTGTGGAAAAATTGATCCAGACTTTATTTATGATTACCATGCAATCAAAATAGAACAGAAAAACTAAAAGACAAAAATAAACGAGAAACCCAATTTTTTTTATTTATGTACAAAAGATGGGAAAAAAAACATTCTCTGAGTCAGGTAGGATGACATTTTGCATAGAGAAATGCATCATTTGTTTTGCATGTGGGTCTTACGACTTTGAAAACTTTATGTGTGGAAGGATTTCCAACATTCCAACTAACATATGTGTATGGCAAGGAAAAATGACTTATCAATATCCAAAAGAAATGATTACCAACCTCCAAGACTTGCCAACCAACATGAGAAGCTTTTCAATTAATACTAAAAGTAACGATTGAATCAAAGACATTGGGTTTAGGATTTAGGCTTTGTATATCAAAGGGATGATCAATTCATTCATCAAACAAATTAATATGATCTCTAGGAATCTTTCTATCAGGGACATGGTCATCATAATGCAAATAAGATTCATAATATGGGTTCAAAAACATAGGTATGTCCTTAAAATATTCATCATCATTGAAGGAAAAAGTGCACCTAGGAGGGATATGCAAACTAGTGTCAAGTTTCTTAACCTCCCTTGATTGAAACAATAGATTAGAAATGTTGTTATACAAGTCAAGATCCAGATCGAACTCATGCAAATCTTCAAAAGAGGTCTCACCATAAGTATCAATAAAATCATACGGGTCTTCAACAACTTTCTTTGACCACTCATTAGCATCATCAACAAATAAAAATGTGTCATAAATAGGTTTAACGTGGTCAAAAATGACTTCTTCATTTTCATAATCAACTTCACCATCGTATGCGTGCAGATAAGAGGCTTGAAATGAAAGATGGTCTTGGGATTGAGTTTTTCTATAAGGTTTAAGAAGGGTGGTATTTGGAGTGTGGGAGGTGGGTTGATCAGTAAGCATCATGATATGATCATGATCCTCTTTACATCCAAGCTCTTGACAACAAATAGTGAAGTCATTATAATTAGGCCCTAGGAAAGAGGGCTCCGAAGGTATTTCAAGGTAGGAACAATTTGAAGATTGGTATTCAAGGGAGAATATGAGATCTTGTAAATTCTTGATGATGGAGATTAAGGAAGACAAATCTTTGTGTGAATCATGAACACCAAAGTAGAAACATGTTCTATGGATTTTCTCTTCGAAGTCAAGACAAGTCGTTAAAGCTAGATCTAGGCTTTGAACATTCTTTTCTTCTAACCGCCATCAATAAAGAGGAGGTAGAATTTCATAATAATGCAAGAGGGCAGCCAAGTTGGTAGGGAGAATGGACATAGGAATTGAATTATATAACTTGATAAACCTAAGGTTAAATGCAAGAATGATTTCATTATATTTCATATGCAAGTGATTAAACCTCTTAAGGTGATCATAAGGATTATCCAAATTCCCAAAGGTATAAGTAAATTGGTAGGAAAGTTCAGACTATGTCGAGATGCATTCACCAGGTAGGTTGGAAAATAGAGAAGTGGCACTACCCTGAAGGGAGTTCATGAACAAAAGCATGCAACTATCATTATCATTAACTCCAAGGATGATACAAGCATTTGAAAATGCATGAAGATCTTCAACCATTGTAATAGTTCCATCACCGTGAAATAAAGGCAAATGTTGGTTGAATTTGTGAGGTAAGGGATTAACCGGGTGAGAAAAATTCAAGGGGGGTGGGAAAAAACCATGGGGAATTATTTAGGTCTTCTTCAAATTCAAAAATACCATACTTGCGAATGACCTTCCCAAGGTTAGTAGTTGAAACCACAGGGTTACAACCACTGAAAATACTTCCAGTCAGTTGAGAAATTGAGGTCTAGAAAAGATAAATGTAAGTTTGAAACAATTAAAACAAAACTAGGAAAGAACCATTGAACAGTGCTCCCCAATATGGTCGCCAAATAAATGTTGAGGAAAAGGTATGGAGAACCTTACTCAAGCATTTTCATATATTTCTTGGCTAGGACAAGATAGTTGGGAATGTCACCTGGGGTTTATAGCCTCAAAAAATTCACTCAATCCACAAGTATCAATTACAAAGGATCAAGGCTGATTTTATGATTTATATTTGTAACAATGTAAAAATAAAAGTTTAAACAAAGCTAGGTGAATGTATACAAATTTTACATTGAAGTAAACATGGAGACAAAAGAGAAAGGAAGAACCAAGTCATGAAAACACATGTATGAGACAGAACAATAATCTGATTTTATTTCATTCTTAGATACAAAACTATATTTCTCTTTTACAAACCCCTGTGAGGGTATGGACCAAACTCATATTTAGAAGTCTCTGATGGGAACCATACAAAAAAAACATGATAGTGAAATAAAACTGAAACGAATGATCTAGCTCATCTTGCACAAAATGTTGCCACTTGACTCTGCAATATATTCTTTATCATCCATGAAAATTAATTCATAAACAAACAAGAATACATAGACTATCGAGGATAAATCAAACACCTTTAAAACAAGTTGCTGAAATGTATGATTCAGTTTTGAATCATGTTGCCTTCAACAAGACCATGTTGTCATCAAGGGGATTAGGCTTTCAAGTAAACTCAAAAATGAATGAAAATTGAAGCTACCTCACTAACTAGAGAGAAAACCTCAGTGGCGTAGTTCCCCTTCTGTTCTCCCTTGTCTCTTCATCTCCTTGAGCCTTTATTCTTTCCCAATAAGTTGAAGTAGTTCAACTACTTTCTTTATTTAAGTCAAACTAACTTAACTAATCAGTTAGGAGAAATAAATATTAATAATATAAATAAGGATCTTAATTAATAATAACTAAATATTTTGGACCCCGTGTGACTCCCATCATTCTCTTTTTTCCAATCATCAAATATATAGTACAAAAATAATCATTTGGATCATATAACACCCCTGTAGCTCCCATGGATATCATTTAAACTGAATATCAAATATCAGCAATAATTAGTACCACATCCCCAAAAAAATATATCCATATTATCCACAAAAAATATCCAAAATAAAGATTGTTGTCTAAAATATGTTGAAAATCATTAAACATTGTATTCATCACTCAATATCATAAAAAAACATTTAAAATCCATATTTATTTTGTAAGGCATATTTCCTCTTCTTACTGATGTCTCCTCTTGACTTTTCTAGGGTAGCCCTTGGTTGGTTAGACCCATGGGGATGTATTGCGTTCATCACATGGGAGCAATCTTCTTTTAGGTAGAGACGTGAATACATGGATTTAGAAGACTATGTGAATGGACTGGATGGGGAATTCATTGTTTTTCCGTTATCTAGCACAGGTTGTGGGACGTCAATTTTCAGTCTCTTGCTAGCATGCGAAGACTACACTATTGAAACAACATGGGCAATTTGTGCATTATGATTAATTGGAGGCGGTGTTGGTGGTAATGGAAATGAGAAAGTGGGCCAACCAGGCGGTGAGAAGTTGGTTGATTGACAATTTCTTGCCAACTGTCCTTTGTGGGAGGTTCGGGCTGCATCGACACATGTGGGGGAACAGGAATGCCGGGAAAATTTTGAGGTTGTCAAAAATATGGCCTTTAACATTAAGGATGCAATATCCCATGGCCAACCAAATTAAAGAACCCAGCTTGAAACAGTTGGTTCAACTCTTACAGATCAGCATCAAAGTGAATAGAAAAGCGAGGCCTCCTATGGCCTCGATGCCAGTTACCCCTGCCTCTGTTATTTCAGCCATTACTGCCCCTGCTGAAAAAACTCATCCTGTAGAAATAATTAGTCATTCATGAAGTTATTAATAACCAATACATGAAACTCCACTTAAATAAATCAAGCATTGGCTCTATAATTTACTACATTACGCATGCAATCCATCCATAAAAAATGTCATTTATTGATTGCCATACGAACAAGGAAATGATAGGGTCAATGGGGGTGCGGAGGGCTTGTATTTAGCGTAAAGTGATAAAATGGAGGGGGAAGGATTTATGAATATTGTTCGAGCAATCAATAAAAAACAATCTACTGTGTATCTAAACATATCCCAAAACACCAATCATCAATTACTGCCACATCAATTTTTCTTCATTTCCATACAGATTTATCTTAAAAATAAATATCACAGAACAGGGAGTGGACAAATGCATTTGGTATAATGAGGGGGTTTTACTTTGTGAAAAATGATAGAATGGAAGGAATTCTCATGGATATTGTTCTAATAATATATCAAATAGTGCCATCCTCGCCATCAATTAACAATCACCACCTCTTACTATTTTAAAATTGAACAACACTTTGTTTCCCAAAAAAACAACCCAGAACTAGTGTTTCTTTTCAAGGGTGCTCATTTTCCTTAGAAACTTCATTGCACAGTAACCAATTTATATTTTATTGCCCAAGAATTATTTAACAATAATAACATTGCTTGTAAATAACAAAGTCGAGGAGTGAACAACATCATAATAATCATATCCAATGCAAGAAACAGTCAAGGAGTGGACAGGTTGTGGCCTACAATATCAACCCAGTATTTCTTAAACCTACAGGGTCCTGCAAAGTATCCAAAGGGCTCCATGTGTATTGTAAAATTTCAACTAAAACCACAATTAACCATACTTCCCATTTTTATTGCATTCTAGTTCGTAAAACTTCACTCAAGCATACATAATTCATACATAGATGCTCTTCGCATATGAAAACAAAACATATCAAGTCGTATCTTATCAATATTTTTGCAACATTGCCATCAGCCCTATATTTTTCTTTGTGACAGATTGTATTACCAAATGAATAAGTGGGTTCAACATTCCTTCCACATTCACACAACAAATAATCAATCAAACTCGTGACCAAAAAAATAGCACGAACAGTGCCTTTACTAAATTTTGGGTGGGTCATCTTCCACAATAATTTCCAATATGCATGGCTTAATACAAAATAGTGAAGAGTAATGTGGTGGAGGGGAACGAGCTGACCAAATTGAGGGTTTAGACAAAAGAAGCACGAGAAGCATAATACCTCTACAAAACTTCACATTTATATTCACAGAGTTGTTACAAGGACCCAGGCGCAATGGGACAGGAAACCAACAACTTAAATGACAAGCAGAGTATCCATATAACCCACAGGTAAGGAGCAGTGATACACTCAAGGAAGAAACCCAAAACAAGAAACCAGAGGCAAGGCAGGCCCGAGAGTTTCTCCAACTGTATTATTTCCCACAAGTAAAGCACAAATAACATATACAGTAAGAGACATCCACAGAACTTTTCAATGCAAATGGTTCAAATACAACGCCACAGAGACCAACACTTAACCAACAATCCATACACAGTCAAAATTTACACACATAATATCTTTGGAATGCACAGACCATGAGAAAACAAGAGCCAATGGTTGACTTAATTAAATAATAGAGAAAAAACTCATGGATGGAAAAGCAATAAACCCCATACATGTGTAAAAATTGCTAAGGAGAAACAACCAAGCCTGTATACCTCCTCCACAGTCGAGCAAAGCGTAGCAGCAACAACCAACAAGAGAAAATGCAAAATGGCTAGGGTGGTGGGCCCGAGGTGGGTTGGAGCGATGTGCAATTATTGTACATCATATCTACACTTACACCTTTAACCATAGCCAGTACGAGCAAGCTAGCCATACAACGCATAACCCATTAACAATTAATTGCAAGCTTGATACACCACCATTTCCCTATGTCTCAAACTTAACAAATGTGTCAACCTTTGTTTAAAACTTCAATGTGACATATATCAAAGCTTGCTAGGGATACCATGTCCCAACTTTTAAACTTCCAATTTAAACAATGCACACAACCCTTGTGACATGAAATCAAGGTAATCACCACACCACATATCGCATACAACTTGAAACATGGAGTTTAGATATTTTATCAAACTAAATGCAACATAGTAACACTTGTGAGGGTTATATAAAGACAACATCATTTCTCCTTTAATCACATCGCCCATGACATCCTGTGATCAATTTTCGACAGCAATTTAAAAGCAAATAAAATGTAGAGATCGTATTGCAACCAAGTCATAAGCACATAAAACATAAGTGTCATATTTTCGTCATAGTCACACAAGGGTCCCACCTATTAGTATATTTATAAATATAAACAAATAATAAGGGTTTGCAACCATTTGCAAGAAGGTACCCTATGTTGCGCTTTTGGGCATCAACAACTTGTTCACCTTCCCAAGAAGCATCCTCAATTGGAGAATTCTTCCACTTAAACAAATATTTCTTGATACTCTTGTTTATCAACTTTTTCTCCCTAACCTCTAAGATGTCTTCAGGAATTAAAATCAATTTTCCCTCCTCATCAAGTGGTGGAATCTCCTCTGTAACTGTCACATGTTGTCCCAATGCCTTTTTCAAGCATAACACAAGGAATACATTATGGATTTTGCTTCATGGTGGCAGTTCAATCCCATATGATACCTCCCCAACTCTTCTACTCACCATGTATGGGCCATAGAAATGAGGCTTGAGTTTCTCCACACAATTTTTCTTTATATATGACCGGTGATATTTTTGTAACCTCAAATAGATGAAGTCTCCAACCTCAAATCTGTGTTCCACCTTGTTTTTATCTGCATAGATCTTTTGTTGGTTTTGAGCCCTCTACAAATGATCTTTAAGCTCTCTAAGTATCTCCTGACTTTCTTGTATCCAGTCCTTAGCCATAGGATCCTTGTTGTCCCCAAGCACAACCTCCATGAAAGTGAGTGAATCATATCTATATAATTCCCTGAAGGGTGTCATGCCAATGGAACCATGATGGGTAATGTTATAACAATACTCCCCTAGATGAAGCCATTTGACCCATGTTTTATGTTGTCCTGCCACATAATTCCTAAGATATCCTTCCACCCATTTATTGACTATTTTTGTTTGTCCATCAGTATGTGGGTGGTATATCGTACTAGGGGTCAACTCAGTGCCAACAAGTCCAAATAACTCTTGCCAGAAATTGCTCATAAACCTTTGATCCCTATCACTCACAATATTTTTGGGTAAGCCATGCAATCTGAAAACTTATTTGAAGAATAATTCTACTACTTGAGATGTAATATACTCCATGGATATGGAAAATAAATATGCAAACTTGGTTAAGTGTTCCACAACTACAAAAATGTCATCAATTCCTTGTACTTTAGGCAAACCTGTGATGAAATCCATGGACATGCTCTCCCATTTATATGTTGGAATGGGAAGTGGCTACAAAAAACCTACTATATGGGTATGCTCAACCTTGTTTTGCTGACAAGTTGTGCATTCTCTAACATAGCGCATAACATCCTCCTTGAGGCCCTTCCACGCAAAACTCTCTTTAATAGGTCTGCAAGTCTTGAGGAACCCTCGGTGCCCTGCTAGTGGTGAATCATGGAATGACCTTAGCACACTTTCCTTGAATTTAGATTATCATACCATATAAATCCTTCCCTTATGGTAGATAAGGTGATGCAGGAGCATCGCCATCAAAGCAAAAGAGGCTGAGAGTGGAGGCAGAATTTGACACCTCTGTGCACCAAAATTTCAAATCAGCATTACATAGAGGCGGGAGTGTGTTGTTGAGATATTTTGGAAATATTGTATTTAAAGACCTTGTTTGTAAAGTCGGGTCACCGCCTGAGAATGGCGGAATGTTGTAAATTATTACACGACTGTAAGGTGTTACAGATATAGAGTGTCAGCACTTATCTACTAATAACTCACATTTATTGTAATAGGACTAAGTAGTTAATCGCTAAAAAAAAGATGGGAAAGAATTCAGATAGGATGGAGAAGAGATCGAGAATCCACTCCTTAGATAGGTTTTTCGTATTGTAATGTATGGTATTGTAGAAGTAAGGAGTAAGGAGTAAGAAGTCTTAGATGTAGCAGTTAGACATAGAGAGTCGGAAGACAGTGAAGAACTATGTAACTTATGTAAATACTTCATGAATGAATAGAACAGACAGAGATTGATCCAAATGATTGGACGATATTCATTTTGGTGTGTATTTGAACGAATGATATGTTCTCTGTGTGTTTATTTCACTATGCTTATGTATGTTGTTCATAGTTGACTATATGAACCTGTGAAGTATTAGATAAGTTTCAATTGTTTCTCTTCTGAGAGTTCAGATTCAAAGAGTGCATATTGTCCGCAAGGTGTGCATCAATAGGGTCTAGATTTGACTCAGAGAATCTCAAGAGGGATAACGGGAAACTTACACTAATGTCAAGATTGACTAAGAGTCAATAGATCGGGACTTTGAAGCGTAAGGAGTGCGTAGTGAGATTTATTTTGAAGAAATCTCTAAGTCTTAACTTTGTCAAAGATTCCAAGATCGCAAGGAGTGCATTGGAGGCCGAAATCCTTAGAGGAATCAAGCTCAGGAGAGATAGCAATAAGTATTTAACATAAAGGGAGAAATGTGTTGAAGTTCATGAATTGACGGTTGAGATCCCTTCGGAGGAAGTTGGGGTCACTGACAGTCGTTAGATCTCGAGAAGGTGCGAGGAGGTTAAACCCTAAAGTCCTTCGGACTTCACGTATTTGATGTTTTTTTTTTGTGACGAAGTCAAAGCTCCCGAAGCTATGAAGCCCTAAATCCATCTGGACTGTAGATCCAAAGGAGGATACGTGGTAGCGTATCATTTAAATTAGGAGAAGGAGATATCTGAGAGAATTAGGAAATCACCAGCTTCGCTTCATTTAAATCTTCACTTTCAGCTTCGCTGACATCACCCGCATCTGGTTCTCTCCTTTGTGTTGTTTCCATGGCGTCCAATATTATTCAGAGTCACCTCATTTCTTCTTCCATTTCCAAATTTACTACAAGTCTATCCCTACACCTTCTGGGTGGCATGATTCCACTGCTTTGATTTCCTTTCTCTGACTTGATGCTATCAAACAAAACTCTTTCACCTTTACCTATTGTCTGCAAGCAAACTTAGGCTTGGATACCACTTGATGGTATCATACTATCTCATTTTTCTCCCTTGCCTGTTGTCTGCAAGCAAAAGAAGGCTCTGATACCACTTGATACAAAACCCCTACTCTCCCTTGGGGTTGCGCGACCTCCCGATCTAGGATCAATTGACTTTGGGAGTTGAATCAACTCACAGGTTCGTGTTGAACCTTTTCTATCTTCTCCACAGGTCAAATTGCTAATTCTCGGGTGCGAAATCCCCTTTTTGGGAGTTTCTGAGTACCCGTAGAGTCCTCCACGTGACCCTGATAAAAAAAAATGGGCTTAAATCTCCGTTCCCCGAACTCTTCGGGAATTTAGGCTTTAGGTTTTTTCGATACACCTACTCCAAATCCGTTGAACTCTGAACTGGCAAAATCTCCTTAAACGAGATCAACAGTCTGCGTTCATTGGCCAACTAGCGGTTGCAATCAACTTCAGACCTTCAGGCAACTTCGTGAATTTTTCACTTTGCTCCACGCGATTCCTCCAAATATCTTTCCCGTGAACACTCGGATATGTTGCCACGTATCCTCCTCGATACCGACGGCGTATATTCTCTTTGAAGCTTCGGGACTTCGATAGCTTCTAATGTTGCACTACAAATTTCTCCTGGATAGCTCCTTCTCTGAATTTAAACGGTACACTCCCACGTACCCTCCTCTAGATCTAATGGTTTTCAGTGACCCCAACTTCCTCCGAAGGGATCTCAACCGTCAATTCATGAACTTCAACAGATTTCTCCCTTTCTGCTAAATATTTATCGATATCTCTCTTGATCTTGATTCCTTTGAGGATTTAGGCCTCCGACGCACTCCTTGCGATCTTGGAATATTTGAAAAAGTTTGGACTTAGAGATTTTCTCAAAAGAAATATTACTACACACCCCTTACTCTTCACAATCCTGATCTCTCGAGTCTTAGTCAATCTTGACCCTGTGCACTCCTTGCATCCTTCAGTCTAATTTTCCTGTTATCCCTCCTGAGATTCGCTGAATCAAATCTAGACCCTGTCGCCACACACCTTGCGAACAATATGCACTCTTTGGATCCGAACTTTGAGAAGAGAAGCAATTGAAACTTATCTAATACTTCACAGGTTCATATACTCAACTATGAACAACATACATAAGCATAGTGAAATAAACACACAAATAACATATCATTCATTCAAATACACACCGAAATGAACACCGTCCAATCATTTGGATAAAT
>ML797838.1:48290-59638 GCA_009831015.1 Picea engelmannii
AGATTTGAGTGTCAAATCAACTTGGAAGCTGAACCAAAAGTGGGTGGGAGGCCGACCACTCTCATAAATGTGTCATTCTCACATGTGCGTGGCTTTTTGCGACCACAGTCGCGCATCGGGTGCATGTGCACTTTTCCTGTGTTTTTGTTTCACGCATGTGCGCGCGCACCCTGTGTAGTCATAGCGCACTTTAATTTTGTCTTTGGTTGTATAGTTTTTTACCCTTTGGAAATGATTTTGTGGTAATTTTGGTCCATGGGTGACCTCATAACTGTTTGGTGATGTTGAATTCTTGTAACCATTTGCGGACGAAATTTCAGTGATAATAGATGCCCCCTGATGGATGAGGTTAGGAGCATACGTATAGCCGAAATCCATCAATGTTTATTCTACTGAGAGTGTCGTTGTAAGAGAGAGCGATAGTGGGATTGTCAAGAGTTATCCGTTGGAGGGAGAAGGGAACTTGTAGAACCCAACCTTCCATAGGGTGTGTAAAAATAAACTGTGTACAAACGAGGCGGGCATGCCCCATGCTCGTGTCATGTAACTCAAAAAAGAAATGATGTGTTGATGTAGACAACTGCACCGCCCTCGGGGGTGGTCGTGATAAAGGCAGAAGACAATTTTGTAGAGAAACATACTCTGAATGGTAGGTAGTGACATTTGTAAGAAATATCACGGATTATGTAGGCATTAATAGCCTATCCAAGTTCAGAGGTCTTCGGCAAATATAAGAAATAACTGCAATAGTCACAAAGTAAGACCCACCGTAACATGAGAAAGTGTTGAAGTCGAATGTTATGGGGGTCAACGACAGCAGGGAGCAATTGTGGTTCTCCCCATGTCGTCTGAGATCTCTCATTGGAAAGGTAATGAGAGTCAATATATTGCCACCCTACTGGAAAACTACGCTGATGTCGACAAAAAGGGGGACGCGACTCCCAGAAGCAAAGGGCTTCATGAAATCTACTAGGTGAGTTTAGGAACTGAAGGAGGTACATGGTCGAAGTCAAGATGTACGAAGACTCAAGACTGCCCTTGGTTGGAGGAATATGCGAAGTATAAGTGGCCGCAACCGTTCAACTAGGTCGAGTGTCAGGGGGACAACAAGACGTGGGATAAGTTGTGCTAGAGGCAGGACAAAGTTAACAAACTTAGAGGGCAGAGGTAAGTGGCATGTGGGATACTCGGAGTATATGGACGATGTCAACAAGGGTAGATGATAAGGAGTTCCCCAACCAAGGGAGACATGAGTTGCGTTTGCCAAAAAGGGAAGAAGGTCACCAAAGGTGACGACAAAAAGGTATGGAAATGTTGGAAATAAAGGCTTTTGTACAATAAATAAAGAATGATTTGGGATGATTGTACAACTACAAAAATGGGTGCCCTAGTGTAATATGGTGGGTCGGCGATTGCACCATTAGTTTGGAGAATTGGTGGAAGGTGGGGGCCCCATGGGTGGGTTTCTGTATGAGGTAGATGAGATGGAGGGAAATTTGCAGAGGGGCAAACTGATTGTGGATGAAATGGAGGGTTCATGATACTGTGGAGGTGCAGTCAAAAAGAGAATCTTGAAGAGATAATCGGGGAGTCTGGTGGGAAAGCTAGCAAAATGAGGAGAAGGAGTATGTGGCTAATTCATGACATGATGAAGACTATCGGGACTCCCATCCCTAAAGGGTTTTGAAAAACAGCATGAGTGTCAAAGTGAAAAAGGGTGCTATGAATAAGACAATTCATGTGGGGGAGAGTGCTACCAGGTGACAGTACCTAAGATGCAAATGGAGGTGTTGGTACTACAGAGTCGGAGATGGAGATCCTAGAGGCAAATGTCAGAGGGTGTGACTGGAGATGCAATTGAGATTCAGAGGGAAAGATTACATGTCAGTGTTGATTATATACCTGAAGGGGTTGCGTTGATGTATGATGACCAAGTACCTGCACCCATGAAAACCAAATACCCGACATGAACAATATCTGAAGAGAATCGAATATGCGAGCTTGTATTTGATAATTTAGAACATGAGCATGCGTACCTGGACGGGGTATGAAAAAATGGCACCCCGGGGGCTAAGGATGAAAAGTGACCCAGGGAATGTCTTGATGTAGATGACGGGATGTTGATCCCATGGCTGAAGAAAGATCGAAGAACGGACACCCGGAGCTCCCGGAATGGTGATTGGAAGTTTGGCAGAAAGGCCTATATATAGTTGTAGGGCCCACATTGCCACCTCATTTGTACTTGCTTCCAGGGTGACTGGACGAGAGGTATTCAGAGGAGGTTTGGAGATTTGGGTAGTGAATGCGGTTTTGTATTGATCGACTGGGTGGATTTGGATTTGATTATAACCAGAGAAACATCCATGAAGGATAGAGCCTCATGGCCTGCGCAGTCGTCGATAATTTGATCGATGAAAGGCGTTGGAAAGTTGTCTTTGGGACATGCGTGATTAAGATCGCGAAAGTCTATGCAGACACGGATAGTGCCCTGTTTTTTGTTAACGGGTACAGGGTTGGAAACCCATGATGTATAGGCGATGGGGTAGATGAACCCTGCCGCGCGTAATTTGTCAATCTCGGCTTTGATGGCCACTGCTTTGGAGGGGTTTAGCGGTCGCTGTTTTTGACGAACTGGTGTAATGTCAGGCCAGGTGTCGATGCAATGTTTGACAATAGAGGGATCAAGGCCAGGTACTTTTGTGTATGACCAGGCAAAAATATCCCAATATTCTTGGAAGAGGGATTTATTGTCAGTGATTTCTTGAGGAGTGCAAGCGGCGCGAATGGTGATTTCCTCGACGACTCCATTTTTGATGGAAATGTCGATTTTGATGGTTGGGGAAATGTTGGCCATGTTTCCTTCTTCAAACGCATCAGGGGCTGGAATGGGGTTGTTGAACCTGTCGATATGCCCTGATGGGATAAAATATTTGGTTTCGACTGCGTATATGGGGTGTGGATTAGGAGGCGTGGAGGCTTCCTGTGGAAAGAAGAGCGCTCGGTGGTGGAGCGCATCCCATGGGTAGTTGGGGTTGTTTAGTTCCTTGAGTATGTCCTTGTCACAGTGAAATTGGTGAGAATACAAGGGGTCTAAAAGAGAGATATCGGTGACTGTGCCGTGTGGTTGTCTTCGGGTGAAGAAGCAACAGGGGGAACGATGCAATGAGATTGTGATGGTTCACTCGACATAAAACAAATATCGAAGTACTGAGGAGTACCATTGGTAGTTGGGTGTAATATTTCCGTAGGGAAATGAAAGGGAGGATTGGGGGGATTTGGGGGTGAATCCTCGGATAAGTCATCCAAGAACCATAGAGGCGTTGGGAGGGCCTCGGGTTCGGGAGAAATGATATGATGAATCTCTAGTGACAAGGTAAGGTCAACCATTGACTCTGCAGGGGGCACAGGGGTTTGAATCAGGGTCAATTGGCATTGCCTGTATTCAATGATCATAGGACATTGGTATGTAAAATGATCTAGGGATTCACATAGAGAGCAAGGGCATCTCATACATTCATTGACTAAAGTGGTGACATAATGGATGTCAGTGATTTTTGGTAGGGATGATGTAGCTGGATGGGGTTCGTTCTAGAAGCTTTGGCGTACTGTGGCTAATGTCTGCCGAAAGTGCGGCAGTGTTGGGAAATGGTGGGTATAATGGCCATATTCTGAACATATAGCACAAGCGAATTTGGTTCGCAACCCTTTAATACATGAGTGAGGGGCGGTAGCGGCAGTACTTGCTACAGTGGTGAGTGTTGATGGATTTTGACTGAGTGGAATCAGGTTCCGTAACTCAGAAAGAGATGGGCAGTTGTTGGTTTGGTGTCAATTTTTCTCACATAGTGCGCAAGGGTGTTGGACGCGTGGGGGAAGTGGAGTTGTGGGATCTTTCTTCTTTCGCATGCCCCTAGCTGTGGCAGGGAGGGTAATGAGTGGGGGTGTAGAGGGTATGGTGGGAGTGAGTATGGGAATCGTCATTGGGATTCCTTTTGTTTGGGGGGGAAGGGATGGTCGAGGGACTATCTCTAGTGGATGTAAATACCAAATTGGAATTGCTAACACCATATTAGGGAGGGTAATCATTGCGGCTACTTGGAAAGCTTGTACATCAGGGGGAGGGTAGAAGAAGGGAATTTGAGTAATGGCTTGTGGAACTGTCTCCAAAATTGGGACTTGGCCTTGGGGAGAGGTGAAATCATGGACTGGTGGGGTCGACGAGTTCACAGGAGGCTCATGAGGGGGGAGCTCTGCAACTAGTGGGATGTCAGATATGACAAAGCCTTCTGAGGAGGAAGGGTATCCTCTATGTCAGTTTCGTTGGATGACATGACGCATACTTGATTGGAAGGATGAAGGAGTGGTGGTGCACCATGGTAAGTGCCTAACAATGATGGGTCTTTGAAAATTTTGGGACCCATTTTGATGAGTGGTTATGTGGCATGACTCGTGTGGATGAGAGGAAGAATGTTATCGATGTTGGCAGAGGGGTTAGGCTTGTAGTGTGAGACTTGGTCAATGGTAATGATATTCCCATTATGGAGGAACATCATTGTTTGAAAGATGGAAGAGGCAATTTCCTTCATAGAATACATGTAGCTACGACCGAACAGGATATTATAATCAAGTGGGGCGTCGATAAATTCAATGTCAATAAGAATGGTCTTGCCCCTGAGTTCTACGGGGACATTTTGGGAGAGTCCTTCAGGAGACGATGGTCGTCCATCATAAGCTCGTAAGGTAATGGCAGATAGTATGAGTTCGGGGGAACCAAGTTTCTGCCATACATATTTGGACATAATACATGTGGATGCACCTTCATCGATGATGCACCGATGAACTGTAATGTTCTGAATTTTTACTGGGATTTGAAAAGCGATCGGAGCAGGGAGGCAAGGTTCTCCGTTGTCGAGATCAAATGTGATGAGTCGAGTATCTGCGGGGTCGACTGCCCCCAAGGTGGAAAGTAATTATTTCCATTGAGTAGGACAAGTCTAAAAGACTTATAAGACTGACATGGCAGCCGGGGATTGTGCTAAGTCATCAACCAAACTATAATTATGATCCGCCCTAGCCTATGTGTTGTGGACATTCCTTCGCAATGGGGTGTGAGGGATGCGATGAGGTGGTTATGCGTTAGGGAAAGGGATCACCAATGGGGGTCCCGTTGGTGTGAGGATTTTTTCTGGAGGAATGGGAGGAGACTCAGCAGGTGCATGGTATTGACAATTATGTGTTTGCAGAAGGATCTCTTCCTCACTGGTGAGGAGGATTGTACGATCTACTGGATTGTTTGGATTAAAGTACTGTCCCAACTGTGTTTGGGTAGGCTCTATCTCTTGTTGGGTGTTCATCACACCTTGGTGTGGAATAGGATTCTGCAGTACTGCTGGGGGGGGTTGTTGCACGTATTGTTGTGGGGTCTGCTGAAGGGCAGGCGGTGCTGGAGGATGTGGTAGACTGTCTAAGTCTTTCAGCCATTTAAAATCGGTGATTTGGGGGCAATGATGAGTATAATGATTTGGGGGAAGTTGGTTTTCATAGTATTGTTATTTCTCCTTGACTCCTGTTGTTGTTTCCCCCTTGGGGGTTCTGATTCCCTTGGTTCTGGTTGCCCCCAGTAGGTTGGTTTTGTTGGGGTTGATTCCCTCCTTGGCCTGGGTTGTTATTGTTCTTGTTTCTTCCTTTATTTTTGGCATTATTCGACGGGTGGGTCGGATTTTCCGTATTTAGCTGTTAGAAATTTTGATATTGCTGGACGGGAGAGGGTTGAACAAAATTCACCCCAGCGTGAGGGTGTGGGGGGATCATATGTTGTGGTGGACCTGGAAATTGAAAGTACGGATTCTATGGGATTTTTGATCTGTAAGGTATGTAGGAAGGCGTGGCGCTTTCGCTAGTACTTAAAGTATAAGGTGAGGTAGAGGGGGTACCAGAACTTGTCTGGATAGGTGGGTGTATTGGGGGTGTCAGCGGTGGACCATTGATGGGCGGAGGAATAGAAACAGGATATGGTTGTTGATGAGGGGGTGGGGGGTAATAAGAATTTCCCCCATACTCCGGTGGATATTGAGGTGTGCCATGCATTGGTGGTGGTTGGGGTTGAGGACTATGGTGTGTGGTATTACCAATCAATTTGTTTGCTGAGTGAGACATCCCGGGTTTGTCTTGACTGAATGGCACGGGTTTGGGGAGATCAGGAAGTACCATGTATAAGTACCTTGATTGTGAATAGATGAGGTCGTATTGTTGAGCCTTACTGATGGCTGCCTCTTCGGATTGAGGGAAGGTGGAAGATACATCTTTACCGAGGAGAGAGACAAGTGATTTGAGAAAGCAGTCAAGACACTGTTGTTTGGTGGTTTCGGCTTTGCACAAACTACGTCGTCTATGCCACTCGTGAATATGATTAGCGATATGTGTGGCTGAGGTTTGTTTGAAATTAGAGAGTAGTTCAAAACCATTGTCATGGTGGATTGGTAATTGGAAGAAGGTTAAAAATGCTTTGGCCAAGGACTCGAAAGTCGCATGGGACCCTGATTTTTCATCTACATACCATTTGGCTGATGGGTCGGTGAGTGTGAGTTGAAATAATCGTAGTCTGATGGAATCATCCATGATGTTGTTGGAAGAGCACCATAGGTGGAAAGTCATGACATGATTGGTAGGGTCGTCCCCTGCCTTTCCTTCAAACTTGGGGATGTCTGAAGGTAGTTTGGTGGGCATTGCAGGCCATGTGGGGTCATGCAATATAGGGTCATTGGTGAGTTTTCTTAGATCTGGTATGTTAAGAGAGGCCAAATATGGCATCTGCAGTGGGGGGGGAGGGTTAGCTCCAGCCATGGTGTGAGTGTGTTTTGAACCTGACCCTTGAGGGGGACTAGGTGGGTTGGTACTTCCCCCTTGAGAGGAAGTTGGCCCCATGCTTCCATGTAAAGGAGAGCAAGAGGACAGAGGGACTTGGGAAGTGGACCCAAGTAATGTGGAACCAAGCAAAGTTGATCCTAGAATAGTGGCACTCACAGGAGTGTGTAAAGGTGGTGCCGATGAGTTGGCAAGACTAGGAACTCCCCCTAAAATAGGAGGGAGGTTTAGTAAGCGTCTAGAATGATGGGGGTTTTGTGGGTCCCCTATGATGTCCGACTAGCTAAGTGGATGTGTGAAAAATGTGATGAGAGAAAATAAAAAAGAGCCTTTGTTGCAAATTTTGAACTTTACACAATATATATATCTAGATCAAAATGTAATCAGAAGTGCATCATACATAAAGTGTTTTTTGAAAAAGAAGCATATATGTGGATAAGTGGGTTTTGTCCACATGGGGAATCAAAGAAAACAAATGCTCGTGTCCTAAAAGACGTAACGTCCTTCCTCTCAAATAACATTGGACCTTCCAATAGTACTCAACAGTGGGGTCTAAAGTCACCGGAAGAGAAACTAGTGAAGGATGAAATAATCAGTTATAATGAGGGGTAAAGGGGGCATATCCCAAAATAACTGGCGATAATTCCCAATAGCCACACAAAATCCGATCAAGGTGCAATTGCATCCCACAAGTGCCACCTGGGTAGATGTCCTAAAATTTGGTCACTAGGTACCTCGGTCAAAGTGCGACATTTAGATTTTCGGCCTAAGAAATGGGTCATGGGCTAGATCCCATCCAAGAGGTGGGTGCCTCAAGGGGGGACGTATAGAACAACTGGAACTCAGCCTTCAACCCTTCATGGGTATCTCCCTGCCTTATGGTGTTAGGAACACTTGACTTGGAGGATTTTCAGTTCCTTATTTGTCAACTTCTATTGTTTTGATAATGAGAGAACCAGATAACGGGGAGTTATTTGGATGCCTATCCCCGAAATCCTACCTAGACTAAAAAAATTATTTTGGCACCTCCTGTGGAAGAAAACTTAGTGAGTTTTTAGAAAAAAATTAGATGTGGTTTGTTTGAGAGATTGGGGGTGTGAACCAACCTCGTTGAATTTAAATGGGAGTGGATAGTTTCGTCAAGAAAAGGACGGGGTGTTTTGGAATCCCTTTGGAGGAAACTTACTTTGACCTCCACGTTTCAAGAAGAAACTATGTGAGTGATAAGTGAATTTTGTGTGTGAATGAGTGAAAGTGTGCCAATGTTTTAATGAATTAGGTGTCAACTTGTTGCATGTGGACTTCGCTTGGTCCTTACAACTGTTGATTACCTAATTAACTAAGTGCCTTTGGTACAACCTTGTGTAATTCAAAAGTCCCTAGGAAGCTACCATGTGGACATGTGGGTCTGTTACTATTCCTTTAACTCCCTATTGTGATTTAATCTAAGAAAATATTTGAAACTATCCTAGATTGTGATCATGTGGGCATGTATGGGCCCGTTACAAAACCTTTAAACTTCCCTAATGATTTAATCTAAGAAAGTAAATTTCAACACTATCTTATCTTTGTAGCATGTGGGCATGTATGAGCCCGTTACAATCTTAATATGTGTTTGAAAAATAAACTAAGAGGTCTCCCAAGAAGGGTCATTGTCCTCTCCTAAAGGTTTTAATCTTCTTAAGGGAGATGAAATTGTCCCACAATCTTTTTATGATTCTCAAGGTCGCTTGGAAGCGCGAGAGAAGAGCATACTAAGCGATTGTTATCCAACTTCTAGTCCCAATGCAAGTTAGATGTGTTTGCAAATGATTCCAACTTATACCTTTAGTCAAAGCAAGCCATCCATGTGGCAAAATGAAAGCAAAAAGAGGAAAAAATGATTTTAAACCCCCTAACTGCCTATGTGTTTTGACTAATCCCTTTATATGAAGAGGGAACTAAGTGTGGTGCATCTTAAAAACATGCATGAAATCACTTTTAAGAAGGCTAGGGGCCTTCCCCAAATCACAAAAAACCTTACAATCTGTAGTTTTATACACAGGTGCGTGGGTCTCAGTGTAGACAGAGGCGCACTGAGTGCCTGTGTGCAAACTGAAACAAGCTCTTGGGCGCAGGTGCATAGAACAGAACTGTGACTTAAGCACATGTGCGCACGATGCGCATCTGTGGGCCAAAAAAACCGTGCATAGATGACACACGGTCATGAAAGAAAATTCCGAGTGGAATTCTCTCCATTCAACTTGGAATTGGATGTTTAGCAGGCCATCTTGGGCCGATTAATGCACCTACAAGTTAAATAAACCAAAGGAAGAGCTAGAAAAAACCAAATGGGGTAGAAAATTGATACCTTTCCCTGGTGGAGTCGCCAATCTGTTGCGCCTCTTTCATCACGTTAGTGAGCAAAATAGAGGTGMTTGCAAGCTTAGTTGGGTTTGCTAAGCAGGACAGCTATAAGGAAAAGGGTTAGAGAAAGAAATATAAAAGAACAACTAAGAATTAAACTAAGAAACAAAATAACAACTAAACTAATGAACATAGGGACATAAGGACAAAAGAAACAATAAGACCCATGTCACCAATGGTAAGGTTGATATTAGTGAAAGAAAACACCAAGAAGAAAGAGGACTATGAGTCCCTTCTTCCTCCAAGGGAGGGCTCTTGGACCCCCATAAATAAGCTCTTCTTACAACTTTGAAAATGAAAATGGTGAAAGAATTCTTTGCTAATCCACTCAAGGGGTGAGATGGATTGCCCAATGCAATGATGCTAGTATACTCTTGATGAGAATAGGGGATTCCTCAAGAGAATAGTGGTAGCATAACTTTGTTATTGAATTCCTTGAAAAATGAAGTGCATCCATGGCCTTTTTATAGAACCTCTTTGAGGTATTGTGCAATCAACTTGTAGTGTGTAAAGAGGCTAATTAGGGCATTTCTAGGTCTTTGACCAGCCACCCAGTCAGATCCAGTCCGGATTTGAGTGTCAAATCAACTTGGAAGCTGAACTAGAAGTGGGTGGGAGGCCGACCACTCTCATAAATGCGTCATTCTCACATGTGCACGGCTTTTTGCGACCACATTTGCGCATCGAGCACATGTGTGCTTTTCCTGTATTTTTGTTTCACGCATGTGCGCACACGCCCTATGTAGTCATATCGCACTTTAATTTTGTCATTGGTTGTATAGTTTTTGACCCTTTGGAAATGATTTTGTGGTAATTTTGGTCCATGGGTGACCTCATAACTGTTTGGCGATGTTGAATTCTTATAACCATTTGCGGACGAAATTTCAGTGATAACACTCTTCTCCGTCCTATCTGAATTATATCCCATCATTTTTTTAGCGGTTACCTACTTAGTCTTATTACAATAAATGCGATTTATTAGCAAATAAGATCTTACACTCTATATCTATAACACCTTACAGTCGTGTAAGAATTTACAATATTCTGCCTTTCTCAAGTGATGACCTGACTTTACAAATAAGGTCTTGAAATACAATATTTCCAAAATATCTCAACAACATGCTCCCGCCTATGTTTAATGATGATTTGAAATTTTGGTGCGCTGAGGTGTCGAATTCTACCTCCACTCTTGACCTCTTTTGCTTTGATGGCGATGCTCCTACATCATACTCCTCTGGATGAAATATTCATGGACTCCTGTCCATGAGATTCTGCATTATTTTTCCATGTTTCAAAATTTCAGTTTCAATGACCCAACTCGAATCTTCCACTGGGTGATATTTCCACTTCACCAAATATTCAGGATACATCTTCCTCCTTGTTTTTTTTCCAACTCTCTGATCTAAGACTTTCTCCATTTGAGGTTTTTTTGTTGTGGGCATCTGTTTTTCCCACTGAATCTCCTTATGTTCATCTAGTTCTCCTGCATCATCTCCCTTGTAAGGTTACAAATCTGCAACATTGAATATCGGTGATATTCCAACATTGTCTAGCAACTCAATCTCATAAGCATTGGCAGAAAATTTCCTGAGGATTCTGCATGGTCCTATATTCTTCATCTTCAACTTCTTATATGTTCCCCTTGGAAAGATTTCCTTCCTCAAATGTGCTAAAACTTCATATCCAACTTCAAATTGAACTTCTCTCCTTTTCTAATCAACTTTGTTCTTATACTTTTGGCTACTGTCATGTAGCTTCTCTCTGACTTGATCAAGAAGTCTCTGCATATCTGTAGCAAAATCTTCTGCCCCAATGCTTCTAAACTCATCTTGCTTCAAATATCTCAATTCAGGAATCTCTCTCGGTTGTATTCCATACACTATCTCGAATGAACTTTTACCAATGCTTTTGTTTTCTGAATTGTTAAATGAAAATTATGCATGTGCCAGAATATGATCCTGTTGAAAATACTAAAACAACTGAGAGGGGGGGGTGAATCAGTTGTTATTGAGCTTAAACAATTTTAAGTCTATTAAAACATTCTTAATCTTTCTTCAAGTGATCATCAACATTATACA
>ML797838.1:67374-82236 GCA_009831015.1 Picea engelmannii
TACAACTTGTTTGAGAGCACCGACTCTCTTGTTTCTCTAGAACCCACTAGAAGGAAGCACCAACTCCCCTAATGTTCTAGCACCAACTGGATGGAAGCACCAACTTCCAATTACACAGGCTCCAACTTGTATAACAGAGAACACTTGTTCTCCCTTGCACCACCCTGCCAGCCTTGTTTCTCTGGCTGCAACCAGATGGAAGATACAACTCCCTGTGTTCAATCTCCCACTTGAAACTCTGAGGACAACAGTCCTCCCTAGAACCTCCCAACCACCCTGGAATATGAATGAATAAATAAATAGACAACTACACAAATAAATCAATTCTTACCACTTCTTCTCTGTTCTGTAAATCTAGTCTTCTGCAACTTGTTATATCATTCTTCTCTGCTTCAACTTGTTCTGTCATTCTGCTCTGCTTCAAGTCTTTTCATCATTTGTTACTCTTCTCTGAGTTTTATCTCACACTGCACATATTCCCAGTCTCACTCTACATTCTGTGATTTTCCCTTTCTTATCGTTTAATTCATTTTTCTCATCCAGAACAACAACACCCATGCACAGTCTGTATCTTTTTCTTTTATACACACACCCACGGTGGTTCCCCTTTGCATCTCCTTAGACAAAAGAAAAAAAAAACAACCGTCCGAGCAACTGAAACGCCAATCGATCGGCAATCATGAGTCTATTTCGCTAACAGATTCGTAACTGGTAAATTAACTGTGAGAGAGCACAGTAACCCTCCGATCATATTCAAGTTTATCTGCACTATTGGATGAACTTTATTAATCTTGCCTCTAAATTGGGTTTCGGCATTTCGGCATTCCTGTGGCCAAGTGTCTTGACACTTCATATCGCGATCTCCAAAACTCCGATACGGAGCTTTTCTGTGCTAGCTCCTTCCTCTATATAACCAAGGCCATGACCAAGTGCTTAGGAAAAAAGTTCTTTTCGCGAATTCACCTTTCGTAAGTCTAGAGATGAGGCATCTCAACTCTCCAAGTCGCGATCCCCGAAACCCCGAGATGGAGCTGAGATCAACGGTCCACAATCTCGATGAGTCTATGGTCCATATCTCATCGTGAATTCGCGTCTCATGATTCCTTCGAAGGAGGTACTTGTCACTCCAAGTTGCGATAAGAGAAACTCCAAAATGAAGCTTAGATAAACGATCTAGAACACACTTTGATCTGACGGTTGGGAATAAATCATGATTTCATATCTCGCGATTTTGGCGGTAGAGATTCTTGTCACTCCAAGTCGCGATAGGCGAAGCTTCAAGATGGAGCTCAGATCAACGGTCTAGAACACATCGTGAATTGACGGCTGGGATTAAATCATGATTTTGCATATCGTGATTTCGACGGTTTTGTTTCTTATCTCTCCAAGTCGTGAGTCGCGAAACTCCAAAATGGATTCGACGGTCCAGATCAACAATCCCAAACAATACTTGATCTTAAGGTCATCGGGAACCTGCATCCAGAAACAGAATTTGCGATCATCCTCTTTGAATTTCAAAATGTACACTCGCTCGGGGGTTTCCTGGACCTTTTCAAATATAGCTTCATCTGGTAATCCGATTTGATCAACTTCTACCACAGTACTTGTTTGATTAAGCCATTGAAAGTGCAACAAACCCTCATCTCCCCTAGCTACACGAACAATTCCTTTTCGAGTATCCGGCACAACTCGTGTCCCCTCCAGAGACATCATTACAGCCCAAAACTCCAGCATGATCTCCTGACAATTGAATCGGATGATTCATTACAGCATATAGAATCTGTTATGACCAAACCTTACTAATCCTCCCTGCAGCGTCTTCTCATAATGCCCATCTATTTCATACTTTCTGTACTCATGCCATCTTCACTATTGTACTTGCCATCAATGACAAGTATACAAACATGCACTGTCTGTTAAATATTTGCCAACAGATCCCACTAATGGTCATGCTCAGTGACTAAACTCCTTAATAATTTTCTGAGAATTTTCCTGAGAATTAGGACTTTGACCTATCGAGAAGATAGAAGAGGTTAAGTACGAATCTATGAGTTTATTCAGCTTCTGAAGTTGATCAATCCTAGAATGGGAGGTCGCACAGCCCTGGGGGAGAGTAGGGGGTCTAAATCAAGTGGTATCAGAGCCTACTTTTGCTTCCAGACATCAGGCAAGGGAGATAGAGGAGATAGTCTGATACCATCAAGTGGTATCGAAGCCTGACTTTGCTTGCAGACAGCAGGTAAAGGTGAAAAATTTTTGTTCGATAGCATCAATTCGTAGAAAGGAAATCAAAGCAATGGAATCATGCCACCCATAAGGCACAGGGATAGACCTACAGCGAATCCAGAAATGGAAGAAGAAATGAGGTGACTCCGAATGAGATTGGATGCCATGGAAACAGCACAGAGGAGAGAACCGAATGTTGGTGACGTCGGTGAAGCTGAAAGTGAAGAGTTAGAAGAAGAAGGAGTTGCGGAAAGAGAACCTTTGGAAGAACAATTGTTGAGATTTGTTTCAAGAATAAGAGCTAGAGAAAAACTAGAAGTCTCGATGTATGAAGGTAATTTGGAAGTTGAAGAATTGTTAGATTGGGTATGTGTTATGGATAAATACTTTGATTATGAAGAAATTGATGAAGAAAAGAAAGTGAAGCATGCAATAACCAGCTTGAAAGGTCATGCAGTGTTATGGTGGGATGAACTACAAGTCGATTGCATATGCAAAGGCAAGCAGAAAATCAAAAGTTGGGACAGGATGGTAGCTAGTTTGAAAGCAAAATTTATCCCTAAATACTATCAGATAAATATGTTCAGAAAATTACAGATCCTGAGACAGAAAATTTTATCTGTGAAATAATACACTAAAGAATTCTATAGACTGAATATCAGGGCTAGGTAGAAGGAAAATGACGATGAGAAAATAGCCAAGTGTATAAATGGGTTAAGATACGAGATACAAGAGGAGATCAACATGATGTTTGTTGGCAAAGTCGAGGATGATTATCAAGTAACCTTGAAAGCTAAAGAGAATTTGGCTAGAAAACAAAGCCAATGAAACAGGGGAGGAATTCCAAGCAGAGGCAAGGGAACTGTTCGAGAGAAATTCCAAAATCCAAAGCAAGAGGCTGGAAAGTATCATAATCACCCTGAGAAAGGGGGAATTTCTAAGGAAGGACAGCACGGAGGAAGAAACTCTTTTCCTCGAGGAAGAGGAAGAGGCAGAGGAGGTGAAGTCAAATGTTATGCATGTGGAAAGATAGGACACATGTCATGGGAATGCCCCGAGAGAAAGAAAGAAGGATAAGGAGAAGCGTACATTTCTAAAGCTCGGAAGAATGTGGAAGAAGAAGTGGCGGGATGAAGAAACCTTATGATGAGGAAAGTTCTTCTAAATCCAGAGGAGGCACAAGAGCCAGTTCAATGAATGAATTTGTCTAGGACTGCTTGCAAAACAAAGGACAGAGTTTGCAAGATGATTATAGATAGTGGGAACATTGATAATCTAGTATCCACAGAGATGGTGGAGAAACTAGAGCTGGAGACAACTGCACACCCAATCCCGTACAAGGTATCATGGTTGCAGAAAGGACATCAAGTAATGGTAATCCAACAATGCAAAGTTGAATTTAAAATAGGAGGCTATAAAGATGATATTTTATGTGATGTAATTCCTATGGATGTTTGTCATATCTTATTGGGGAGACCATGGAAATTTTATAGAAATGGAATTCATGATGGGAGGACAAATAATTACACCCTAGAGAAGAATGGTAGAACACACATGTTGCTATCAATAGAAGACAAGGAACCAAAGAAGGAGGCTAGTTCAAGTATACTTCTCATGAGTGGGAAGGAACTCTTGAAGGAGGTCAAGAAGGAACAAGAGATGCAGTTTGTTGTAGTGAGGAAGCCAAGGGTTATCCTTACAAATACTTCTATGAATTATTTACTTGAAGAAATCAGGGAACTGTTAGAGAATTTTGCTGACATAGTAGTGGATGAGTTACCTCACTCATTACCACCCATTAGGAGTATCATCCATCACATTGAACTTATTCCAAGAGACAATTTTTCAAACAAAGTAGCATATAGGTTGACACCTCGAGAGAATGAAGAGGTCAAGAATCAAGTCTAGGAGTTGTTGAATAAAGGTTTAGTCAGAGAAATTCGAAGCCCATGTGTAGTACCAACTGTGTTGAATCCAAAGAAGGATGGAGGATGGATAATGTGTACATATTCTAGAGCCATAAACAAGATCACCATCAGGTATAGATACCCTTTGCCAATAATGGATGATTTGATGGATTGCTTGAGTGGAGCAAGCTATTTTTCAAAAATATATTTGAAGAGTGCATATCATCAGATAAGAATGAGAGAGGGAGATGAATGGATGACACCATTCAAGACAAATGAAGGTTTTTTTGAATGGTCGGTCATGCCATTTGGGTTGACAAATTCCCCAAGCACATTTATGAGGTTGATGAATGAAGTGTTGAAAGAATTCATAGGTAAAAAAATTATTGTATATCTGGATAATATACTTATCTTTAGTAAAATAGAGGAAGAACATTTAAAACACTTGACATTAGTGATGAGGATATTGCAACAAGAAAAGTTGTGATAAACTTAAAGAAAAGATATTTTATGAAGATAGAATTCATATACTTGGGTTTTGTGATATCTTCAAATGAATTGAACATGGATTCAGAGAAGGTGAAAGAAATCAGGGATTGGCCATCTCCTAGAAGCATATTTGAGGTGAGATGCTTTCATGGGTTAGCAAGTTTTTAAAGGAAATTTATTAGAAATTTTAGTGGTATATGTACACCCATACTGGATATTGTGAAGAAGAAACAAAAGTCTTTTAATTGGACAGAGGAGGCTGAGAAAAGCTTTAGAGTGTTGAAGGAGAAGATTATAGGACAACCAATTATGGTCTTACCAGATTTTGGAAAAACATTTAAGGTAAGGTGTGATGCAAGTGGAGTAGTTATTGGAGCAATCTTGAGTCAAGATAATAAGCCTGTTGCCTATTTCAGTGAGAAACTAAATGACACCAAGAAAAATTATTCCACATATGAAAAAGAGATTTATGCAGTGATTCAAGCTGTGAAGAAGTCGAGGCATTATCTAATTCCAAAATATTTTGTCTTGTATAGTGATAATCAAGCTTTTCAATTTATTACTAAGCAAGAAAAGTTGAATCAGAGGCATGCTAAGTGGGTAGAATTCATGCAGAAATTTACTTTTGTCATTAAACATATTTTGGAAGTGTTAACAAAGTTGCAGATGCTTTGAGCAGGAGGAGTTTCATTATACAGGAATTCCAAGTGAAGACCTTAGGGTTTGAACACCTTAAGGAAATGTACCAAGAAGATCCATATTTTAAGGAGGCTTATGAGGCATGTGAGAACCCTTTGTTGGGGGACATAATCCCATGAACAGAATATTTAATCCAAGATGGATTATTTTTCAAGGGAAGCCAACCGTGCATACAAAGATACTCTATGAGAGACAACATGTTGAAAGAGAAACACAGTGGAGGTTTGGTTGGACATTTTGGTCATGATAAAACCTATGTACAACTAAGTTCTTCATACTATTGGCCAAGTATGAGGACCAAAGTAAAGGAATTTGTGAACAAATGTAGAATTTTCTAGTATGTGAAAGGGAGACAGCAGAGCATTGGTTTGTATCAATCATTGCCTATTCCAGAAAGGCCTTGGGATGAAATTAGTATGGATTTTGTATTGGGATTACCTAGAACCCAGAAGGGAAGTGATTCCATATTTGTTGTGGTAGACAGATTTTCCAAGATGGCACATTTCATACCATGTCAGAAAACAAGTGATGCTACACACATAGCAATTTTTTTTTCAGGGAAGTTGTGAGACTACATGGGTTGCCTAGAAGCATATTCTCATACAGAGATACAAAGTTTGTAGGAAAATTTTAGAGAAATCTATCGAAGAGGTTGGGGACAAACTTGTCCTTCAGTTCAGCATATCACCCTCAGACAGATGGGCAGACTGAAGTGGTGAACAAAAGTCTAGGAAAATTATTAAGGAGTTTAGTCACTGAGTAGGGTTGTCAGTCGGATCAGATTCCGACACATGCATAATTTGCATTTAATAATTCGGCAAACAAAAGCACTGGTAAAAGTTCATTCGAGATAGTGTATGGAATACAGCCGAGAGGGATTCCAGAATTGAGAGATTTGAAGCAAGATGAGTTCAGAAGCGTTGGAGCAGAAGATTTTTCTACAAAGATGCAGAGACTTCGTGATCAAGTCAAAGAGCTACTACAGGACAGTAGCCAAAAGTATAAGAATAGAATTTATTAGAAAAGGAGAGAAGTTCAATTTGAAGTTGGAGATGAATTTTTAGCACATTTGAGGAAGGAAAGGTTTCCAAGGGGAACATATAACAAGTTGAAGATGAATAAGATAGGACCATGCAGGATCCTTAGGAAATTTGCAGCCAATGCTTATGAGATTGAGTTGCTAGACAATGTTGGAATATCACTGATATTCAATGTTGCAGACTTGTATCCTTACAGGGGATATGATGCAAGAGAATTAGATGACCAGAAGGAAAGTCAGTGGGAAAAACAGATGCCCACAGCAAAAAAACCTCAGATGGAGAAAATCTTAGATCAAAGAGTTGGAAAAAAAACGAGGAAGATGTATCCTAAATATTTGGTGAAGTGGAAAGATCACCCAGTGGAATATTTGAGTTGGGTCACTGAACCTGAAATTTCGAAACATGGAAAAACAGTGCAAGATCTTATGGACATGAGTCCATGAATATTTCATCGAGAGGAGTATGATGCAGGAGCATCACCATCAAAGAAAAAGAGGTCGAGAGTGGAGGCAGAATTCGACACCTCAGCACGCCAAAATTTCAAATCGTCATTAAACATAGGCAGGAGCGTGTTGTTGAGATATTTTTGAAATATTGTATTTCAAGACCTTGTTTGTAAAGTCAGGTCACCGCTTGAGAAAGGAAGAATGTTGTAAATTCTTACAGGACTGTAAGGTGTTATAGATATAGAGTGTAAGCTCTTATCTGCTAATAACTCACATTTATTGTAATAGGACTAAGTAGGTAACCGCTAAAAAAACGATGGGATAGAATTCAGATAGGATGGAGAAGAGCTCAAGAAGCCACTCCTTAGATAGTTTTTATGTATTGTAATGTATGGTATTGTAGAAGTAAGGAGTAAGAAGTGTTAGATGTAGCAGTTAGACATAGAGAGACAGAATACAGTGAAGAACTGTGTAACTTATGTAAATACTTCATGAATGAATAGAACAGGTAGAGATTTATCCAAATTCTTGGACGGTGTTCATTTCGGTGTGTATTTGAACGAATGATATGTTATTTGTGTGTTTATTTCACTATGCTTATGTATGTTTTTCATAGTTGAGTATATGAACATGTGAAGTATTAGATAATTTTCAATTGTTTCTCTTCTGAGAGTTCGGATCCAAAGAGTGTATATTGTCCGCAAGGTGTGTGTCGACAGGGTCTAGATTTGACTCAAAGAAGCTCAGGAGGGATAATGGGAAACTTAGACTGAAGGTTGTAAGTAGTGCACAGGTTCAATATTGACTAAGAGTCGAGAGATCAGGATTGTGAAGCACAATGAATGCGTAGTAATATTTCTTTTGAGAAAATATCTAAGTCCAAACTTTGTCAAATATTCCAAGATCACAAGGAGTGCGTCGGAGGCCTAAATCCTTAGAGGAATCAAGATCAGGAAAGATAGCGATAAATATTTAGCAGAAAGAGAGAAATCTATTGAAGTTCACGAATTGATGGTTGAGATCCCTTCAGAGGAAGTTGGGGTCACTGACAGTCGTTAGATCTTGAGAAGGTGCGAGGAGGTTAAACCCTGAAGTCCTTCGGACTTCTCATATTTGGATTTTTTTTGTGTGACAGAGTCAAAGCTCCCGAAGCTACGAAGCCCAAAGTCCATCTTGACCATAGATCGAGAGGAGGGTACGTGGGAGCGTATCGTTTAAATTTGGAGAAGGAGCTATCCAGGAGAAAGTTGTAGCGCAACATTAGAAGTTGTCGAAGTCCCGAAGCTGCAAAGAGAATCTATATCATAGCTATCGAGGAGGATATGTGGCAGTAGATCCGAGTGTTCATGGAAAAGACCTTTGGAGGAATCATGTGGAGCAAAGAGAAAAAATTGTGAAGTCGCCCGAAGATCCGAAGTTGATTACAGTCGCTAGTTGGCCAATGAACGTAGACCGTTGATCTCGTTCAAGGAGATTTCACCAGTTCAGAGTTCAGCGGATTTGGAGTCAGGTGTATCAAGAAAACCTGAAGCTTAAAGTCCCAAAGAGTGCAGGGAACGGATATTTAATCCCACGGTTTTTTATCAAGGTCACACTGAGGACTCTACGGGTACTCAGAAACTCCCAAAAAGGGGATTTCGCACCCAAGAATTAGGACTTTGACCTATGGAGAATATAGAAGAGGTTCATCATGAACCTGTGAGTTGATTCAACTGTCAAAGTTGATTGATCCTAGATCAGGAGGTCACGCAACCCCAAGGGAGAGTAGGGGTTATGTATCAAGTGGTATCAGAGCCTTATTTTGCTTGCAGACAACAAGCAAGGGAGACAGAGGAGATAGTCTGATACCATCAAGTGGTATCCAAGCCTCACTTTGCTTGCAGACAATAGGTAAAGGTGAAAGAGTTTTGTTTGATATCATCAAGTTGGAGAAAGGAAATCAAAGCAGTGGAATCATGCCACCCAGAAGGTGTAGGGATAGACCTGTAGCAAATCCGAAAATGGAAGAAGAAATGAAGTGACTTTGAATGAGATTGGACGCCATGGAAACAGCACAAAGGAGAGAACCAGATGTTGGTGATGTCATCGAAGCTGAAAGTGAAGAGGTAGAAGAAGAAGGACCTACAAAAAGAGAACCTGTAGAAGAACGACTACTAAGAGTTGTTTCGAGAATAGGAGCCAGACCAAAAGTAGAAGTCTCGATGTATGAAGGTAGGTTGGAAGTTGAAGAATTGTTAGATTAGGTATCTACTATGGATAAATACTTTGATTATGAAGAAATTGATGAAGAAATGAAAGTGAAGCATGCAATAATCAGGTTGAAAGGTCATGCAGCGTTATGGTGGGATGAACTACAAGTTGATCGCAAATGCAAAGGCAAGAACAAAATCAAAAGATGGGACAGGATGGTAGCTAAGTTGAAATTAAAATTCATCCCTAAAGACTATTAGATAAATCTGTTCAAAAAGTTACAGAACCTAAGACAGAAAAGTTTATCGGTGAAAGAATACAATGAAGAATTCTATAGACTGAATATCAAGGTTGGACAGAAGGAAAATGACGATGAGAAAAAAGGCAAGTATATAAATGGGTTGACATACGAGATACAAGAGGAGATCAGCATGATGTTTGTTGGCACAATCGAGTATGCTTATCAAGTAGCCTTGAAAGTTGAAGAGAAGTTGGCTAGAAAACAAAGCCAGCAAAACAGGGGAGGAATTCCAAGCAGAGGGAAGGGAACTGTCCGAGAGAAGTTCTAGAAGCCAAAGCAAGAGGCTGGAAATTATCATAATCACCCTGAAAAAGGGGGAAGTTCTAAGGAAGGACAACATGGAGGAAGAAACTCTTTTCCTCGAGGAAGAGGAAGAGGCAGAGGAGGTGAAGTCAGATGTTATTTTTGTGGAAAGACATGACACATGTCTTGGGAATGCCCCGAGAGAAAGAAATAAATAGGAGGAGAAGCGCACATTTCTGAAGCTTAGAAGAATGTGGAAGCAGAAGCAAAAGAAGGAGGAAGAAACCTTATGATGAGGAAAGTTCTTCTAAATCCAGAGAAGGAGGCAGAAGAACCAGTTCAGTGAACGAATTTTTTTAGGACTACTTGCAAAACAAAGGAAAGAGTTTGCAAGATGATTATAGACAGTGGGAGCATTGATAATCTAGTATCCACAGAGATGGTGGAGAAACTAGAGCTGGATAAAAATGCACACCCAATCCCATACATGGTATCATGGTTGCAGAAAGGACATCAAGTAATGGTAAGTCAACAATGCAAAGTTAAATTTAAAATAGGAGGCTATAAAGATGAGATTTTCTGTGATGTAATTCCTATGGATGTTTGTTATATATTGTTGGGGAGACCATGGAAATTTGATAGAAATATCATTCATGATGGGAGGAAAAATACTTACACCCTAGAGAAGAATGGTAGATCACACATGTTGTTTCCAATAGAATACAAGGAACCAAAGAAGGAGGCTAGTTCATGTATACTTCTCATGAGTGGGAAGGAACTCTTGAATGAGATCAAGAAGGAATAAGACTTGCAGTTTGTTGTAGTGAGGAAGCCAAGGGTTATCCTTATAAATACTTCTATGAATGATTTACCTAAAGAAATCAGGGAACTGTTAGAGAATTTTTTTGACATAGTAGTGGATGAGTTACCTTACTCATTACCACCCATTAGGAGTATCAACCATCACATTGACCTTATTCCATGAGCTAGTTTTCCAAACAAAGCAGCATATAGGTTGACACCTAAAGAGAAGGAAGAGGTCAAGAATCAAGTCTAGGAGTTGTTGGATAAAGGTTTAGTCAGGGAAAGTCTAAGCCCATGTGCAGTACCAATTGTGTTGAGTCCAAGGAAGGATGGAGGATGGAGAATGTGTACAGATTCTAGAGCCATCAACAATATCACCATCAGGTATAGATTCCCTTTGCCAAGAATGGATGACTTGATGGATTTCTTGAGTGGAGCAAGCTATTTTTCAAAATTAGATTTGAAGAGTGGATATCATCAAATAAGAATGAGAGAGGGATATGAATGGAAGACAGCATTCAAGACAAATGAAGGTTTGTTTGAAAGGCTAGTCATGCCATTTGGGTTGACAAATGCCCCAAGCACATTTATGAGGTTGATGAATGAAGTGTCGAAAGACTTCATAGGTAAATTTGTGATTGTATATCTGGATGATATACTAATCTTCAGTAAAATGGAGGAAGAACATTTAAAACACTTGACATTAGTGATGAGGAGATTGCAACAAGAAAAGTTGTTGATAAACTTAAAGAAAAACTCTTTTATGAAGACAGAACTCATATAATTGGGTTTTTTTATCTCTTCAAATGAATTGAAGATGGATCCATATAAGGTGAAAGCAATCAGGGATTGGCCATCTCCTAGAAGCATATTTGAGGTGAGAAGCTTTCATGGGTTAGCAAGTTTTTATAGGAAATTTATCAGAAATTTCAGTGGTATATGTACACCCATACTGGATACTATGAAGAAGAAACACAAGTCTTTGAATTGGACAGAGGAGGCTGAGAAAAGATTCATAGTGTTGAAGGAGAAGATTACAGGACAACCAATTATGGTCTTACCAGATTTTGGGAAAACATTTCAGGTAAGGTGTGATGCAAGTGGAGTAGATATTGGAGTAGTCTTGACTCAAGATAATAAGCCAATTTCTTATTTCAGTGAGAAACTAAATGACACCAAGAAAAAGTATTTCACATATGACAAAGATTTTTATGCAATGATTCAAGATCTGAAGAAGTGAAGGCATTATCTAATTCCAAAAAATTTTGTCTTGTATAGTGATAATCAATATTTACAATTTATTACTAGGCAAGAAAAGTTGAATCAGAGGCATGCTAAGTGGGTAGAATTCATGCAGAATTTTACTTTTGTCATTAAACATATTTCTGGAAGTGCTAAAAAAATTTCATATGCTTTGAGCATGAGGAGTTTGATTATACAGGAATTCCAAGTGAAGACCTTAGGGTTTGAACACCTTAAGGAAATGTACCAAGAAGATCCATATTTTAAGGAGGCTTATGAGGTGTGTGAGAACCCTTTGTTGGGGGACAGAAGATCATGGACAAAATATTTAATCCGAGATAGATTATTGTTCAAGGGAATCCAATTGTGCATACCAAGATGCTCTATGAGATACAACTTGTTTAAAGAGAAACACAATGGAGGTTTGGCTGGACATTTTGGTCATGATAAAACCTATGAAAAATTGAGTTCTTCATAATACTGGCCAACTATGAGGACCAAAGTAAAGGAATTTGTGAACAAATGTAGAATTTTCCAGTATGGGAAAGGGAGACAACAAAACATTGGTTTGTATCAGCCATTGCCTATTCCAGAAAGGCCTTGGGATGCAATTAGTATGGATTTTGTATTGGGATTACCTAAAACCCAGAAGGGAAGTGATTCCATATTTGTTGTGGTAGACATATTTTCCAAGATGGCACATTTCATACCATTTCAGAAAATAAGTGATGTTACACACATAGCAAATTTGTTTGTCAGGGAAGTTGTGAGACTACATGGGTTGCCCACTACAGGGAAGTTGTGAGACTACAGGGAAGTTTGTAGGACACTTTTGGAGAAATCTATGGAAGAGGTTGGGGACAAACTTGTCCTTCAGTTCATCATATCACCCTCAGACAGATGGGCAGACTAAAGTGGTGAACATAAGTCTATGAAATTTATTAAGGATTTTAGTCACTAAGCAGGGTCGTCAGTGGGATCAGATTCTGGCACAGGCAGAATTTGCATTTAACAATTCGACAAACATAAGCACTGGGAAAAGGATCTAGGGTACTAAATGATTTCTAAGTCTTGTTCCTGGATAATGAGTTGAAGTCGACAGGAAAAGACTCGTCATAGGAGGGCCTTGATGTATCCCCCATCAATGAAACGAAATATGTAACAGATTTGAAGTAGATCAGAGAATGAGGTGATTCGGAACTGACTCAGGGAAGGTCGACATGGTAGAAAATTTATAACTGTAGATAGTTGACTCTATAGAAGGCTTGTTTAGGTTGGACTTCTCTTGAACATATGAATGACACGACAATTGTCTTTGCTGCATTGACTCAAGGTGAACCCAAGATATGAACTTGTGGATGGTCAAATGAGAGACAAATGGATTTCCCAACCCGGATACAATGATGAAGGGGGGTTCCATGTTCAAGAGAGACTATTACTGTCACTAACACAAATACAAAGACACATTTATTTCCCAATTTCCCCCCACAATTTCTGGCAAGTACCTCTTTATTTGTATGCAAGCTTGAGGAGAATAACATATACTTGTAAATGTAAGCTCACCCTTCAGATGAGTACCTCAGAGTATGTTTAACAAACCCTAAGAATGAGTGGTTCGATCCCATATGGGTCTTTCAATGCTTTTTTAATTAGTCCAAAGAAAGAAAACTCAAGGGTTTTTCATTTTTAGAGAGTCTGAAAAACACTTAAAGAGAGCTCCATAAGCTCCTTTTTTGTAATTTAGTCTGACGAGACTGAAAAAGAGATAATCTATTTCTCATTAGACGTTTTCTTCAAATACTTTTATGAGCGTGAAAAGAACAAGGTTGCACGGCTATCTTTTCATGTTTAGGGAGCTTGAAAAGAGATTAAAGGATACTCCATAGGTTTCGTTTTTCGTATTACCAATGCGATTTCGAAAAAATGACAAAATATTACTCAGTTGCATTCTCATGGTTTCACGAGCATGAGAAAGAATTAAGGTTGTGCTCAGAGTTTTTCCTAAAAAACCCTAAAAGAATCTGTACATAGAAAAACACACAAAAATAATAAAAATGGTGGACCCGTGTCAAACGTCTCGTCCTTAGACCTTTTAATCTGCAATAGGAAACACTTCGCAAATTTGGTTGGACTTTAGGGCATGGGTAAAATATAAAATAAAAAAAAATTGCAATAAAATATGGTAAAAACAATAAAATAGGCCAAAACAACCCTTTTACCATTTCATTTGCCAATTTACCCAAATAGTGCCCCAAAACCCTCTTTTCTCCCAAATTTCAAATGTCGATTCCAGCGTGCCTAGTGGATCATTTTGTGAACCGCCTCTGTCAAAAAGGTAATCTTTTGCTTCTTTATCTCTTCATGGTTTCAAATTTGTTTTTATTGGTTAAATTTGGATTTTAGGTCGATTTTTTGGGGCTACCTGAGCGTTGAGATCGTCGTAGGTCCGCAGTATCGTGAACTGTGATGATATGATGTCATCGCAGGGTACCCAAAGACAGGGTACGACGACATCGCTCTGTGTAAAAGCACATCCCTACAACGACTGCAATCCAATTTTTGAAAAGATAAAACTAACTAGAAAAACTTCCAAGAATGGATTTTTTATTATTCTAATCTTGTTTTGATGTTCCTTGGCAGGCTTTCCTTGGTCAAAATGCTCGAGTGGCATAAACGAGAGAATGAGGAAGAAGACTGTTTTTCCAAGAATGACCTAGGCACAGTTATGGTGCTTAGGCAATGTGGATTACTCAAGTTTTTCAAAATTCAGGGCATGAGAGCCCAACTGAGGTTGTTAGAGTTGAACGAACAAGTCTTTCACGTGGGTGTACATACACTCACATTGGATATACAGGATATCTACTTTCTCATGGGTTTGTCTTGCCATGTTTCTCGGGTATCACTCACAGTTAGCAGGGGTGGGGGAGAACCCATGGATTACCATGTTTCTCACCATTGCATGACAAGTATAGAAAAACATAGTGGCAAGGTGGCCATCAGGGATGTTCAGGATTTACCATTACGGACCATCCTTTATACCATTACCCGGACGGTAAGGACTGCAACTCCCCATGTGGCTTTGCAAATCCATTTTCAGTACACGATAGAGTGCATGGAACCTAGGGTTTTCAACTCGTGTGTGTTGGAAGATTGGTTGTTGTCATTGATGTCAACCCTAGTCATGGGTTTTGGACCGCAAGATTGATGAACGTATTTGGACATGAAGGAAAATGTACATGTAGATACAACACCCATGGATGGATAGTATACATCAT
>ML797838.1:102888-133863 GCA_009831015.1 Picea engelmannii
AGGAACTGATAACTGAAATGCTTTGTAGACTTTCAAGTAAGGGTATAGACACAGAGAACTTGACAAAAGCTGCACACAAACATCCAACAAATATTATGACATGTTTCAAACCCAAGGCAGGCATACCTATGCTTGGGTGATCAAGACTTGCAAGATATGGCCGCTATAAAATACACTACGGATCCATAATTGTATTGACAAAAAGGGTATAGCCACCGAGGATACAGTGTGGATCTATACTCTAATGACCTGAACTGATCGTAGCCACGAAGAATACACAGTGGATCTATGAGATGACAAGACATAGCCACGACCAATACAAAGTGAATCTATGTAATAGTATAGGTGTCATTGTTCAAATGTAACAGTCGGGACAGATTTCCGTGGGGGTCCTGACTTAGCTCTTCCTGAGGGATCTTAGCGGGGGAACATAGGTAACAGGGAAATTTTTGTTATATGATGTTTTTGATATTTTAATTATATAAAAAAAAAATGTGTTTATTTATCCAAGACTAATCAAGTGCTCTCGATAATGCAGAAGGGGTGCCCTATCTCCCTCCGGGATCTTCTCCCATTCAGAGGTAAGGAGAGAGAGGTTTCGTGGCAGGAGTGGCTGCTACATATCTGGAGGTGATTGTGCAGAACCTAGAGGGGTTAACTGTGAGCATCCCTTATGCCATGGTGGATGAACTTCCTCGACATTATCAATGCCATACGGTTGGTGTATCTGCATCTATTGGTCAACTACTATGTAGAGTAGCACAGGAAGTTGTTTATTACAACAAGCAACATCCTTGATGATTTTTGTACATGAAGCCATGAGCTTCATTATTTTGATATTTTGGTCCTTGGACAAACACTTTTTGTAACTTTTTTTCGTATTAATATAAAGTTCCTACCGACTTACTTGTTTTTTGTAAAATGTGTGATTGGGTTTATAAATGTCTCAAATGTCTGTCTAACACATGATGTATGTCTAACGTTATTCTTATTCTTAAATGTCTCAAATCTGGTTACATGTCATGAATTCAATGCCCCATTTAGAAAATGGACCAACGAAAACTACAGGGTTAAGAGGAGCAGGATGAGATCAGATATTATTGTTGAAGGTTTGACAAGCATGGCATTTATGGATGGTAGTAATGCAATCCTTAAACAATGAAGGCCAGAAGTAACTCGCTCGTAAGATATTTTGGGCAGTGCCATACCCAGACATATGACTGCCACATGCTCTAGAATGACAGTCATTCAAAGATTTCCCAGCTTCATCATAGGTGATACATCATCAAAATATGGAATCAATGCCACAATGGTCAAGAGTATCACCAAGGATAATGTATTGACAGGATTTATACCGAATACAATGATGATCTGCACTAGAAAGATCGAGCCAAAAAGTTTGGTTTTGGAGATAAATAATAATGTCTCCATACCATATGTCGTCGGAAATGATCAGAAAGAGAGACTCATCAGGAAAGGAATCCCCTGCTGTAGTTTCTGTCTCAAAAGAGGGAAGGTCACATATCAATTAAGAAAAAACCAAAGACTTCTTTGACTTGGCGTGCTCAAACTCCAAATCAAACTCCTGGAGAATAACTATCCATTTAGAGTATTTGCCCCCCAGCAATTATCGAGTAAGGATGTGTCGCATGGGGTTGCAATCAGAAATGACTATGGTTTTGCGTAATAAGATGTAGTGACGAAAACGTTGAACAACTTGAACAGTCACCAAGAACATTTTCTCCACATGTAAATATTTGGTTTCGGTGGTCGTGAGACTCTGACTCAAATAGTAGATAACATGTGAATCATGTGAATCATCCTCTTGGACTAGAACCATAGCGATGGTAGAGTCTAAAGAAGCTAAGTATAGGAAATAATATTGACTATAATCGGGTGGAAATAAAAGTGGTGTACGGGTCAAGGTGAGTTTCAAAGCTTCAAAGGATTTGTTGGTAGTGTCATCCCATACAAAATTGTAACCCTTTTTAAGAAGTCGAGTAAAACCTTTCGTTAATTCAGCATAGTTGGGGATGAATCGATGTAAAAAGTTTGCCTTCCCTTGCAAACTTTGGAGTTGGCGTAGTGTATAAGGAGGAGGTAAATTGAGTATAGCCTCAACCTTCAGAGGGTCCACTCTAATCCCATGTGTAGACACGATAAAACCAAGAAGTCATCCGGGCTCCACACAAAAAACACATTTATCTGGATTCAATCGTATGCGATAATAATGACAGCATAGGAAAATGGCTCGTAAATGTGTCGGGTGATCTTGATGACGCATAGAATGCGCCAGTAAATCATCTAGGTAAGGTTGTACAATGTGTTTAATGTCATGAAAAGCGTAATACATAGTGCGTTGAAAAGTTGCACCAACATTTTTGAGACCAAAAGGTAGTTTCTGGTATTCGAAGGTTCCCCAAGGGAAAATAAAAGTGATATTATGTTGATTCATAGGTAAAATATTGATTTGATTATAGCCATAGAAACCATCCATCAAGGAGAAGATTTCACTCCCAGCACAGTCCTCAACAATCTTGTCAACGAAAGGGGTTGGATAATTGTCTTTGGGACAAGCTTTGTTGATATCCCTATAATCTATACAAACACGGATCGTGCCTTATTTCTTCGTAACTGAAACAAGATTAGACACCAAATCAGTCAAAGCCACTGGATAGACAAAATCAGCTTTAAGTTTTTCAACTTCGAGCTTAATAGCAGCAGCTTTGCATGGATGTATTGGGCGAAGTCTCTGTCGAACAGGTTTAGCGTCTAGATAAGTCTTAATCTCATGTACAACAATATCTTGATCAATTCCAGGCATTTCTTCATAAATCCAGGCAAAAATGTCACGAAATTATTGGAAAAGAGCTTTGTAAATACGAACCTCATTAGCAAAACATGAGGCACCGATGTGAACATTTTCCACAAATTTGGGTTTAATCGAAATATCAAGAGGTATGGTAGGTGAAATGTTACCCAAGTTCCCTTCATACAAAACATTGCATGTTGGTTCAAGAACAAAGGAAATAGTAGCAATAGTAGACCGATTTAAGATCCGTTGATAACTCTCTATGGTCTTGGGTTCTAGGAAGAGAATAGAACGATGATGCCCATTTTCCCATGGGGTATCTTCCATAGACATGATTTTCATAGTCATCTCATCAGTGTGAAACACTACGTGAAACAGATTTGGAGACATATATAAGAGAGAGTGAGGAGAAGGGGTTGCCGATTGAATAGCTTGATAAGCCAATTCCACTGGACTCAAAGGCATTCGGTCATAGTAACAAAGACAATCATCAGAGCTAGGTATTATCCAAGGGTTGTAAGACTCAAGGGTTTCACCAACAGTGTTTGATATCATGTTAATCGAAGTGACAAAAGGAGGAGGAATATCAGGTGGTGGAATGGGAAAAGTACCCATTAACGATGAATCCTTTAGAAGACCCACACCCACATTCTCATAACTGGGAGGTGTTTTCGCAATGAAAGGTATATTTCTAGTACGTGAATCAGAATTAAAGAAGGCAAGTTGATCGACAGTAACAATTTTTCCTTGGTGCGGGAAACGTAGCACGCGGAAAAGAGTAGAAACAATTGCACGCATGGAATCAATCCAACTATGACCAAGTAGAAGGTTATAATCGAGAGGTGCATCAAAGACCTCAACCTCAACAATAACCGCTTTGCCTTCTAATGTAATAGACAACGAAGGATGAGAACCATAAGGTTTAAACCCTGTACCATTAAAATCTTTTAGAGTGTTGTATGACTCGGTAAGGGTAGGAGAGCCAATGGATTTCCAACAAGTGACAGACATAATGCAAGTCAAGGCTCCTTCGTCAATAATGGTTCGACAAATATTCTTATTTTCCACAACAACTTGTATTTGAAACGCTAATTGAGGAGGAAGCCTTGGAATATGATCTTCCAAGTCAAAGATAATCAAGTTTGTATCAGTAGGATCAATTGCACTAATATCATTTAACAGTGCCTTCCATTGGGTAGGACAACTTTGAAGGACTTCGAGAGCCGACATCGCAGAAGGTGCTTGCACAAGGTCTTCTACAATATTGTAGTTTTGGGCAGCACGTGCATGAGGATTAAATGACGACTTTCAAACAACACCCTTGGGAGGGGGAAGAAGAACTGTATCTAGGCCCGATCATTCGAGATGAACAGGACCATTAGGAGGTGAAGTTGGTGGACGGGGTTGAACCAACGGAGGTAGTGAATCATCAACTTTCTCTTTCGAAGGAGAATAATCTTTGGCTCGAGTAGCGACTGCAACTTTGTTCTTCTTGGAGTCACCAGTACACATAAGTACATAAGACGTGGTAGAGGGAGAAGGTTGGTCATGAATGACCAATTGGGCCTACTACTGAGAAGGAAACGGATGTGACAAAATGATGAGTGTAGGAGGTGTCTCGGTCCCTTGCAGGAACTTAGTAACCTCAGCACGTCATGGACAATATTTTCTATAACGATCCTCACCAAAGATAAGGCAAGGATAACGAAGTTTTCACTTGTCTTTGTCATTAGCAGGCTAAGTCTTGGGTTTATCAGATTGTTGATTATTATTTTGGTCCTCTTTATTCTTACCCTTCCCTTTCTTTTTATTTTGATTTTTACTGATAGGCATAGATTGAACCGAATTAACTTCAGAGTTTTTATCGAGAGAAGGAGTTGGAGGAGGAGTATTTTGTACATTAGGAGTAGTAGACTTGGGATTGGAATGACTAGCTTGTTTAAACTAAGTCTCAGCGTGAAAAGTGCCAATCATGTCATCAACAACATGAGAAGCTACTGGAGGTGTTGGGGTTGGATTCGTTCTAGTGTTGGGGTTGGATTCGTAGACGGGCGAGGAGCATCAGGGATAATTCATATAGTGTGCTCGTTTGTGAATAAACGAGTTCCAAGTATTGAGCACGACTAATCACCTACTCTTCAATGACAACACCACCCATGGAAACATCATGGACTATAGGACCAATGAGTGACTTGGTAAACCACTCAGCCAATAGTTGATCAAGAAGGGGAACTTTGATTAAGCATCTTCTCCTCATCCACTCATGAATATGATCAGAGATGTGAGTAGAAGAGGATTGTTTAAATGAACTCAAAATTTAAGTTCTTATCTCGTATCGTATTGGTAATTGGTAATGCATTAAGAAAGCCATAGCTAAGGTATTGAAGTCATTGAAGTATCCTCATGCTAATTCAATATACCATTTGGCTACCGAACCTGTAAGAGTTCATTGGAAAAGACGTAATCTTATAGATTCGTCCATCAAGGAGTTAGATGGACACCAAAGATGGAATGTCATGATGTGATTATTTAGGTCTTCTCCTGATTGGTCGTCAAACTTAGGAATGTCTGATGGAAATTTGGCAGGTATGATAGGCCAATAAGGAGAATGAAAAATAGGATCATTCAAAATCTTAGATAAATCCAGTAAATCCAAAGTAGCAAGAAACGACAATTGTTTGTTCACTTGAGGAAACTGGTAGTTTTGAGGAGGTAGTCCCGTAAGTATACCAATAGGACCATAAGCAGTCTGTAGATAGTTAGAGAGTCCCGTCAAATTCGATGGTGGATGATTTTGAGTCAAATATCCAACATGAGTTGGTTGATTAGGTAATATTCCTTGGAAAGGAGCATTAGACTAGAAATTTTGACCCCAAGTAGGATTCATATATCCTAGATATGTTTTCCCGGGATTAGGGGATATAAGAGAATTAACTTGAATATTTTTCCCTCAGGCAGTTATTGATTACCTTGGAAAGGAAAATTCCAAGGTTGAGATTGTAATCTAGGTATATTTTTTCCATACACTAGGTTATCGCCTCCAACTTTAGGTTGCCCCTCAATGTGAGGTTACGCCCCAACTTGAGGTTGACCTCCAAAAGGAATTTGAAAACAAGAAGTGAAAAAATGACTTGTGCCTCTAGCTTGATTGGAGCTACTAGGGCCAGGACGATTAGATCCTCTGGGTGAAGGTGGAGGAGGAATGTTAGGCCCCCCTGAGAGAACCTGGGCAGGTGTAGGAATAAAATTACTGGCAGCATTATACCCAGGAGGAACAAAAAGACTAGACCCTCTAGATGGATTCTGGGTAGGATTATCAATGGAAGTATGCAAAGAATTATACCCAGGAGGAAGTAACGGATTTGATCTAATTGGAAGTGGTGTTTCAATAGGAGTTTGAGTGATTACCACAGTTTCGACTGCGTAGCCTGTGGGACCATGGGAGAGTTAGCGAGCTGGAGACGAAGAATTGTGTGAGAACCAACCAACAATTGGTCTAAAATTGTGACAACATTACTGGTCGTGCCAGTAAAATGATCTAAAGGTATTGTATAAGTAGTGGACGTCACAGGCGTATGTGATGCCATAGGTTTATTAGAAGTTCTCTAGCGTAGATGACTCATTCCTAGTTTTTCAAAAATATCTTGTTCCGAAGAAGTTTTCCAAAGAGAACGAATAGGGGGAGAAGAGCTAGGATTAAAAATCCCAGCAGTATGAACCAGAGTTCTAAATGACTCACTCTGAAAGAGTGGATCGTCTACACCAGACTCTGTGTGAGGTCCAATATGTATTCTAGTATAATCTTCAGTAACAACGTCTCCCGATGAATTAATCTGGAGCAAAAGTGGATCTTGTACAACACTCAATAACAGATTTACTGGAAGTATTGATTCCTCCAATGGAGTAGAACTTCCAATCTCAGAGGCTATGTCGTTATTGACTGCTCCTTTAGGAGAACCCTCTGGTGAGTTAGGAAGCAAAGGAGTGTATTCTTTCAGATATTCCAGAGGTAACCCTTGCATCCTAAGTGAACGGTGAGGGCTGATGTTGCCTGCACCAAATAAAGAATGAAATAAATCTATGGCCAACTAGAGAAACAAACAACACTCACTAATAAAATCTAGATATCAAACATGCAAACAAACCTTCTTATTTCAAAGTCACTAGTTGGTGATGAAATCCAACGTCGCGAAATCAAGACAAGAAGGGGCTGGGATAAAGCGGGTGGAAAAGTTACGTTGACGACCTGTTAACGGACTTACACCTTGGTGCAAGCACCCACACATAATTGTGGGTATACCCTCCAAGGAGCCAGAGTGAGTTTGGCCAACGTCGATTCCAGGTACCATGAAGACTTGCCCCTCCATAGTCACCTCGTGTAAAGACTCTAAAGAGATAAGCCATTGAGGTTACCAATTACGATAATGATGCCTGGGGAAGCATTCGACAGTCCGATCCACATGCAAAGGTAGGGTATCTAAGCCCAAAATCAACTCGAGAAGGTCCCCACATTATTTTCTTCTCAAGTGACCCCCAATAATATGCGCAATCTCTACACTAAGACCAAAAAAGTAGTGTGAGTAGCTATGTCAGCCCTAATGTGACCTCGTGATTGACCCTTGTGTTAGAAGGGCTTCCCAAGACAAAATGTAGCAAGTGGATTTGAACTCTCCCTATCACAAGATACTATTGTGTGTTTTGATTCTTTGGAGAGTGTGCCTTACAACCTATTCCAAATCGCTATCCTAGATAATGTTGGTGTACAAAAGTTCTAGAAAATAAAAGCTGCTAATAGATTTAAAATTACGCAGTATTTTAAAGGTTGTTGCTTACTCAAAAGGGAAACATAAATGAAACTGATGATGTTCTTGACCTTGACCCAATAAAATGCAAGAAGGGATTATATGCAATCGTTTTAATTCAATGAACTCTAATTACAATAGGGAGAAGGTTTCTCTTTTCATAATACAAAAGCTACGAAACACAAATTCTCAATTTTTGAATGAAATAGATTCCAAACAACCAAAAACTACTAAATTTTCCATTTTTCTCTTTTTTACAAATATTTGAATGCAACAATTTTATTTCAAAGACTACTAAAAAGAAGAATAAACTTTAGTTCTTTCCGTTTCAAACCAGATCAGAGATGTAATGAAGAAAAGAAAGAATGGTCCAAGAAAACTAGTGCATTCTCAACACTATTCCCAAATCAAACTCACAATGTAAGCAAAAATGAAATGATAAGAAAACCTTTTGTCAAATGCAAACAAAATTTCTCTCTTAATCAATTAACAATCCAGAAAGTAAAAACAATCCAAAACTCAAAAGAAATCAAGGACCCCTTATCAAACAAGCACTCAGGACCAAAATCTTGAGATTATACACTTGCAATAAGAAATCAAAAGCAAAACTTGCAGAGCTTATAAAGAAGACTTTCAATTTTTTAAAATCAATCAAATGCAGGCTTACAAGTTGTAAATCAATCATTCACTAGTGCCAAAAGTTCATCCCAGGCAGTAAAGACAAATCTGGGCAAAGAAAATAAAAGTGATTGTCACCCAACAATTCCTACAAGAATCGTCGCAGGTTGCAAAGGAGTACAGTGCGATGATCTAGGATCATCACAGGATGTCAATAAGGTACAATGTGATGTCATCGCACTGGTATGCACAAGTAGAGTGCGATGACAAAGGATTGTCAGAGGTTGAGAATAGGAAACAGTGCGACGATCTCTGAAAATAAAGAAAATTGGGAAGAAAGACAAAATTTCTCAATGAACCTTCAGACCCAGGGAGTCAAGATGGATCACCCACAAACTCAAAGAATGAAATTAACCAAAAGAAGGCAGGCTAAAAGCAAATAAGAGAAAAAAAAAAAGCCAAAAAAAAGGTTGTATCCCCAACGGAGTCACCAATTTTGTTATCGAACAAATAGATAAGTGCGCACACAAACTAATCTCCCTAACTTCCCCGGGAAGATAGAACAAAACAAGACAGAATACAAACTTCACCTTAGACTTCATTGTCATATAAACTAGTTTAGAGAGGTACAAATGACATACCTTTTAAATGACGCTTAATCCTTTCTATTGTTGTCCTTGTTACTCCTTCTTTGAGTTTGCGGAATGGTGAATCTGTTTAAGAAGCACAAACCAACAAAGAGAGAGAGAACAAAGAAATATATATTCCAATGAATTCTATGTATAAGATCAAGGAGTTACACAATAAAATTCAAGACACCTTTATAGGGAAGAAATGTATTGTTGCATTATATTAAATGGAAAGTGGAGAATGCAACCCATGCCTTGATGTTGCAACATCCCTTTCAATGGCTCTTTGCTCCAACACACACACCTTTGCTCCAATGCCTTTGATGAAGAAGATACACAATCTGACTTAGAGAGCTAAAGCAAAGTTATCTCAAGTATAATTTGTAGTAGAAATCTTCATGCATATGCAAACCCTTGCAAACCTTATCCTTTTCCATAAGATATCCCTCTTCATATAGAGTTAAGGAGGGATGGATGAGGATATTAGGATGATCTCACTAAATCAGAGACGCAAGTAAGATCCAAACCAATCGGAGGCCACCTCATCTTCTAGAAGATTCCCTTCTAGAACATTCGTGAATTTTGACTTTTCCTTTGCCTAAGCATCGTCGCACCCTATGCACAAGCAGCCTGCAATGACATCGCAGTCTAGATTTGGTGCAGAGTATGACGATTAGGCATCATCGCACCCCATGCATAGAGCAAGGTGCGACGACCTTCCTTGTCATAGTTTTTGAAAGAGGAAAATCAAACCACTTTTCTCATGGAGAAAGTCTCTTTTAATATTTTCAAGGAACATGTAAATGAGTTAAGCACATGTTGTCAATTGATCACTAGGGTGGCCAAAATAATGTGTAACAGTCGGTGTGCCCCTTTATGTAGAAAACCCCTCAATAGTGCACCCTTCTTCACAAATGATAGTTGAAATGGATCTGAACTAGATAGAACAGTGAGGGTGGAATATTTCACCACCTTGGCCAAGCTTGGACCAAGAAAGGAGGGATCTTTCACCTTCGTGATGATCTCTAGGGTTTGTCTAGTCAAAACCCTCAAAACACTCAAGTTTCCAGAGCTCAAAGTTGCAAATGAAAAATGATTAAGAATGAGGAAGTGAGGCGCCCTCATCCTCTTTTATATTCTAGCTTCTAATTCCTCACTTAAATTATTAATTGTCTTTCTAAAGTATTTTCTTCCATTATCTCATATTAGCCAATTAACTGTTATTTCCTTGTTTTCTAATGTCACTTTTTCTAATTTAACTTTAGCATCTTTAATGACATATTTTAGCCACCTTAGTCCCCTTTTAGATGAGACTATAACCAAGGGGGAACAACTAGGCTACTAAGTCCTCAAGTACCTTGGTCAAATGGAAGGGGATATTACACCCACATCAGCTTGCTTCCGAAAGATGATGGGTCTTGCTCCATGAGGTACAAGTCAGGTATTGTGGTAAGTATCACTTTAATATTTCAAGCATTTGAGTATGTTGCATTTAAAGTTGTTTTTTATTATAGAACGTTTGCTTGAAAGTTATGCTATTTTCCATGTTTCACCTTGGTGGTTGACATTGCACCCTAGTAAGTGGTCACCCTTAGGGATAGGTCTTCTACTGGGAGGTCTTCTTGACAAGTCATCGTGTCATTCCTGATCATACTTACCATTTTTCATCACTTCACCCCTTATTCGTCTCCTTATATTTTGGGACTTTTCGGGCGTACTGACCTAAGAAGGGATTGTACCTCATTTTATGGGAAGAAGGGGATGAAGGTCCAGAGGTTTGTAGCTGGGAAAATATAAAATCCAACCATAAACCTTCTAGATGCTCGCCAGCGATCCCAAGGACAATGAAATGTCTCTCATAAGAAATTGATGGGACCCATGAAAAATAACCATATAAAAGTGCTAACCAAGGTAAAGCGTGTATGGGCAATGTTTTTCATGCTTAGGTATAAGTCCCACACATTGTCTTCAACTTGGGGAAGCATAATGTGACCAGGGTAGAGTCAAGGTGGGTAATGTTTTTCATGCTTAGGTAGAAGCCCCACCTTGGCTTCAACCTAGAAACATCTTAAAAAACAAATGCCAATAAATGGGCTTGGAAAAAGGATGCATTGAAAATGAAGGTGCAACACACCCTCTACAAAGGCACCCATAAATGAGACAATATGAACCCTTTATGTCATGAACCTCATGCCCAAAAGTCTTACCCCCCATCCACTTCATCTTCTCCACATGACTTAGAGAGGTTTCCTCATAGGAAATACTCCTTAACTTAAGGATTGATTCACCCAATAGGTTACCTTGTCAACCCTACCATACCTAAACTTGGAAAATTGCATAGGGTCTTTGAGAACATGTTTATTTTGATGAGGTACTTTTTGATGTACATGCTTACATGACTCTTATATTAATGTGATTTTACTTTCCATCATGCTTTGATTTGAGATCCTTGGAGGGCATACTTGTCTTTCTTTCCAGGACCTTGTTGGTGGACATTTTGGAGGAACAAGCCCAGCTTGGGCCTTTGTTGGGGTAGGAATCCCACCGGTTGGATACCATGGCCCAACCCTTGGGATAATTTGGGAGAGGAACGTTGCTTTTGGAAGCAAGGGAAGAGACCTTGGAAGATATCACCTAGCCCTTGCAAGCCCAATGATTTGCCTTTGGAGGCTAAAATGTCACTTTAGAGGGCTTGATGTCACCCTAGGGATAGGGTTTTGGTGGTGGTGATGTTATTTTGATGGACACTTGGCACTTTTGGAGGAGGAATACCTTTTGAATCATAGAGATGAGCCTAGTGCATGAATAAGGGGCCTTAGGAGGCCCAACGACCTCCTCCCTTTTCTCAACTACTTGCTGAAGTGACCTTGATATCACCCTAGAAGGGGTTGACATCATGCTTTAGGGTTTCTTATGTGCATTTTTTAAGAGAATTTTAAATTTATTTTGTAAAGGGGAAAAATAAAGGGAGAATGGCTCCCTTATTTTGTGCTTTAACCTACATGTAATTTTTAAACCTGTGAAGTAAAGCAATGCATATAGATTCTTAAGCAAAACAAAATTTAATCAATGGCTCATACACATAGTACACAGAGATTTATATTGGAAACCCTGAACTGGGGAAAACCTTTCTTATATTCATTATATCGAATTTCACCATTCACCATACAATACATACAATGTTTTTAGGTATTATGTAGATACCAAAACCCTAATCCCTTAATCCGGGATTAATTTAGAAAACCGCTAAAAATAGCAAAAACCATGCCTTTACTGTGTAATGTTCAAAGGCCCTTTTCTCTAATATGCCCCAGTCTTTGATGCCATGGCATGGTCTTCTTTTCAGGGACGGTATTGGTCTTGTCTTTTTTATTTGTATACTCAAGGACAACAGAACCGTTACACCCATTAGTATAAGTGCTTCCCAACAACTTGTACAGAGTTCTAGACCGAACTCCCCTCATCAACACCATTTCCCCTCGTACCATCTTGCAAGTGTTCTTTCCAAATACAGTATCCACTCCTGCATCATCCAACTTGATTACAGATATTAGGCTCCTAGCAAGTTTTGGAATGTGCAGAACCCCAGGGAGAGTTCTAATCCTTCCATCTTTTAGCAACAACTTAACCCTTCCACGTCCCATGATTTTGGTTGTCAAGACATCTCCTAGGAATACATCACCACCATCGTATTTTTCATATTCAAAGAACAACTCCCTGTGAGGAGACATATGGTATGATGCACATGAGTCGATAAACCATACATCATGGTCTGCATGTGTACCTGTAGATGCCAGGTAAACATCACCTCCTTCTTCAATGGAGGTTTTCACCTCTGTGGAAGAGGTACTATCAGATCCTTTTGGTTTATCAACCTTATTAGACTTGCAATATTTCTTATAATGTCGTGTTTTACCACACTTCCAACATTTCCTCAAAGATTTTCCTGGAGACTTAGATCTACCTGTATATTTAGATCTCCCCCCCGAAGGCTTACCAGGATTCCTGTCTTGGGTCCAACCTCTTACAAATAAAGCATTTGTGCTATGACTATACATGTTTTTCCACCTCATCTCTTCAGATAACAAGGATGAAACTGCATCCTCATACTTCAATGTAGATTGAGTGGTACTACCATTTTCTACAACCAGATTATCCCAAGAGTCTGGCAAAGAACATATCAAAGTAATACACTTATCTTCTTCTGAAATCGTAATATTAACAGAGACAAGTTGACTTACCAGAGTGTTAAAGGAATTCAAATGTTCTGTCACAGAATCTCCATCTTCCATCCTAAGATGATGCAGCTTCTTTTGAAGAAACAACTTTTTTACCAGGGACTTTGATCGATACAAATTCCCCAACTTATCCCATAGTTCCTTGGATGTAGATTCTCCCGAGACATTCAACAACACCGAATCTACCAGGCAGAGTCGAATAATACTCCTTGCTCTTCTGTCCAACTTCTCCCAATATTCCTTCGACATACCAGTAGGTGGTGTACTAGTAGGTTGTGTACCAGTAGCCTGTGTGCTAGTGACGGTGTACCAGTAGGTTGTGTACCAGGATCCACAGAAATCCATTGTTCTTTGTCTACAAGAAGGTCCTCCATATTGAGCTTCCATACCTCAAAGTTTTTACCGTTGAACTTCTCTATCTCGATTCTAGAAGAGCTCGCCATTCCTCTTTATACACTCAAATCACCACTGCAAAAGCTCCCACTAAACCCAGGTTTATCACAGACCCAAGATAAACTTGATCTATCAAGATCGAGCCAAACCCTCAGTAACAAAGGTGTCCCTCTGAAGCCAAAAACGAGCTTTGATACCACATGTAAGTTTTAAACCTGTGAAGTAAAGCAATGCATATAGATTTTTAAGCAAAACAAAATTTAATCAATGGCTCATACACATAGTACATAGAGATTTATACGAGAAACCCTCAACCATGGAAACCTTTCTTATATTCATTATATCAAATTTCACCATTCACCATACAATATATACAATGTTTTTAGGTATTTCGTAGATACCAAAACCCTAATCCCTTAATCTGGGATTAATTTAGAAAACTGCTAAAAATAGCAAAATCCGCTAAAAATAGCAAAGACGCAGTTGTCGAATCTGACGCGCCCACACACACACGTGCAAAGAATATAACACATACCCAACAGGCTTGACGTCACCCTAGGGATAGGGTTTTGGTGGTGATGATGTTATTTTGATGGACACTTGGCACTTTTGGAGGAGGAATACCTTTTGCATCACAGAGATGAGCCTAGTGCATGAAGAAGGTGCCTTAGGAGGCCCAACGACCTCCTCCCTTTGCTCAACGAATTGCTTAAGTGACCTTGATATCACCCTAGAATAGGTTGACATCACGCTTTAGGGTTTCTTGTGTGCATTTTTTAAGAGAATTTTAAATTTATTTTGTAAAGGGGAAAAATAAAGGGAGAATGGCTCCCTTATTTTGTGGTTTACCCTAATTTATGAGGACAAACACTTTTTAGGAGTTTTGTATAAATAAAGATCATGATTCATTTTCATTTCATTTTAACATAACTCTCTCACATGAGAAGAGCTACTTGGCTAAAATTTGTGCCCCTCTTGGGCTCTCTCTCTCTCTCTCTCTCTCTCTCTCTCTCTCTCTCTTATGTTATGGTTATCATTTGTCTTGTGGATTAAAGTGGTGCGCTATCTCTTGGAGGCTCTTTCTCTTGCTATGGTGATGAAAATTCTTGGTAACTAGGGTTTTGTCTTGCATGCTCTTGGAATTGGTAAGGAAAATCTGCATTTTTCTAGATCTTCTTTCTTGTTCCATGCTTGATATTGGCTAGATCCTTGGAGGAATATAAGGGCATATACCCTCCACCAAGTTTTATCATTGTTGTTGATTGAAAAGGTTATTGCAAAGGTTGCTAGGAGGAGTAAAAGGGCTTACACACTCCTAGACTTTACCTTGTTAGGGTTACTTGCTCAATGGAGTAAAAGGGCTTACACCCCTTGAGAAGTAGTAAGATTAACCTAATACAAGAATACTCCATAATCCATTTGGCAAGGCACTAATCATTTATTGAATTAGAGAAATAAATTACTTGCATTGGTAAATGTGATTTTGAGAGTTATTAATCTTGTTCAAGTTGGAAACTTTTTTTGGTATCTTAAGCTTGCTAAAGCCTCCAGGGCATCTTGATTAGCCTAGTAGTTCTTGATTTGAAATCAATCAAAATATACAACCATTAGGGCTGCAACAAAACATAATCTATTTCTTACTTTTACTTACATTTAAACCATGGAAATTTGCTTGTAAGCCACTATTATCATTCTACTTCTTATTGGTTAACTTTTTGTCGGATTACTTGCTAATTTTTGTGGTTGAAACTTGTTGTTGTAGAAAATATTTGCTACAGCCACTTGGTTGTTACAATAACTCTCTAAAAACACTATCTAAAAGCCCTCTTTCACTGTCAAAAATTGTGCTTGAACATTGGAAAGTTATCTATTGGTTTAGTGCTTCATTGTCCAATAATTATTTGACAATTTTGATGGTTATTTATGCAGTAATCAATTGAATCCATTGCTAATGTATACATTTGTTTATTGTTGTAATTTAGGACAACAAGCTTCACTTGCTTGTCCATTGGAATTTTAGGCTTGTATACTTGTCTTTCTCTTGTCTTGGGTAGGTATAACTATCTTCTGTAGGTACTCAAGCATTCGGCAACCATTAACCATTACCAAGACTTGTTCCCAAGCCATATTCCACTTTGTAGTTTGACCTATAGGGGAATCGTCGTCTATAGCTTCATTTTCCATCTCATTTTCTCCTAGGGTCACCTGGGATTCCCCCCTTGTGTAGGATTTCTCCTTCACTAAAGCAAGGGGAGGATTTATCTAAGGTGAAAGTGGGTAGACTCTACCGTAGTTCTTGCCATCTTGTGGATTGGATTGGGTTTTCCCAACCTACAGTTTGTGCAATAACACCTCCACAATAGACAACACTTAGTTTATTCCCAAACATTTCATGTAGTGCAAAGAACCTAACCTTAACCTTTTTACCACAAATTCTTGTGTGGAGAACTTCACATAGTCCTTCCTCCGCACTTTCCATACCTTTGACCCCCACACTTCTGCACACTTAGCCCTTTTTACCTTCCACTTAAGGCATCCACCTTCGCATCCTGCAACCGTGTCCATGCCATGCATAAACTGCCACCATGGCAATCCATGTTGTTAATACCATGTCACCAACATGTGGCTCCACATCATCATGACATCACTACCTCACTGTTTTGTGGGGACATGATTATGCATTTAATCCTAGTTTTTCCACATAATGTTTATACAAGACTCTACATGTCCCCATAGGCTCTATAGAAGAGTTGAGGGTTCTAATAAATCTAGGTTCCACCCTCTTGGTTCCATCGCAAGGTTCCATAATAGAGTCTTTAATCTTCAAAGAAATCTGGAATCTGGGATATGGATTTTAGGTCTCGAGGTATGACGTGTTAGAAAAAGAGGTTCGATGTGCCCCTCCACTTGATTTCCACCTGTCACCCCCATGTCATCCCAACATCATCAGTATGAAAAATTCCAAATTTTCCATGATTTCAGAATTTTTGAGAATTTCCAAAATGCCCAGAATTTGAAACTCTCTTCCTCGACCTCCATGGAAGCTCTGTAACTTAGCTTTCCACAACTAGTTTAGGCCCTGTGTAGTCAAATTGACCTCTACACCCGCAATTTGACACGTCCAAGCCGATTTTCTCACTGAATTGAACTTCAAAAATTGGGATTTTTGCCCAATTACAGCCAATTTCACCATGAAGACTATGTGAAATCTCATCTTCTGCATGGTTCTCATCCCATACAGCTCGAGTCTTGTAACCATGGATTTGATACCACAATGTAATGTACCCATCCCCAAGTCGAGGCATGCTACTACACTACAAGCTTTTTTACCTCAGTGTAACGCACCCAGAACCCTCTCTGTGGCACACTGCCATAAAATTTTCTTTTTTAATACCGAAGACAAAAATAAATACAATGTAACATGCCTATCAATCATGCATCTAACAACACTTGTAAAACCATGAGTAGAAACTAAAACAACAACTCATAATAGCATATAAAAGACTTAACTTAGAGTTCTTATGCACATCAATTAATCTATGAACGAGAATATAAGCACAAATATTAACACTTATCTTTAAGCAACAAAGATGCAACTGACTGTAGGGGACAGACATTCCTCCCAACCATAGACCTACTGCTCCAGATATTAGCATCAAATTCTCCCTGAGCTAGGACTATGTATCCACAAAAGAGGGTGTCCCTCACAGTCAAACTCTTCCCAAGGCGACTAATCTTCCTACAATGATCCCCTTCCACCTAGTTCTCTTCCCCATGAACTTGCACAACCTAAGGAAGGGGACCCCCCTTCATCTCTCTTAATCCTTCAATCCTTCCCTCATCTGGGATACCCCTTCACTACTCACAATCCTTTGATCCTTCCCTCTCCCCTCTCGGGCTCTAGTGTGTTTGGTCAAACAAGAATATCACTACTGGGGACCTTAAGGATGTCAGATGCGAGAAAAATGTAAGCACACAACTTACAACCCTTAGGGAAACATTCTCTCTCACATAGAGTTCACTTTGTAGGCCTGACAACCTGCCTCTTCAACTCCAATGATATGCTCTCCTATGCTACTCCAGCTTGTTATCTCTGCACAGACGACTTTGTATGAGCTCGCGCTACTTCCAAAACTCATTCTTTCCATGCTAATTGGCTGACTAAATGTTTTTTTTTTCCATACGAATTCCTCTTTTCCTAGTTTGCTTGACTCACACTCCTCCCAAGGAGGATTATACTCATCCCCCATGTTCATAATAACTTCCTGAAGTGACTTCTCACACCCACCCTCTTACATGGATTCAATGATTGGCTTTGGAAATACTCTAAAAGAAATAGAAGGTTCATACACAAGGTAATTTATATAACAAGGTGAGTTGATATTAATACCCATAACATTCCCTTCTTGGAACCTTTAGACCTTTCCCCTCTTGTGGATACTCAACCCCTCATTAATTTGTCTATGTCCACCTGAAGTAGCGTTATCTTTATTTATCAGTGTGCTTTACAACATTTACATATTACATTGTTTGGCTCATGGCCTTATTAGTCAATACGAGCTCTTCATCCCAAAAATATCAACTCACCAACCTAATCACATTTACACCATTATGTTATAATTTGCAGGGATTAAAACTAGGGATGTTACATTTTTGGACAAGAATACCCCTTGCAAGCACGCTTGAGAACAATAAAAATTAGTTGGATGCCATTACTTTCCCCTCTACCTTATTCTAAAAAAACAAACCCTAAAAAATTTAATGCACCTAATCATAACAAGTTATACATATTAATTTGTTAGTTAAGTAATCATACATATTCTTAGTTATTACATTTGACATGTATTTAACTAGAGGTTTTGAATAAGATAGGAACATGCAAGAGGTTCAAAACCATATAGATCTTAATTGTAATGGAGCAATCTATACATCAAAGGTGGAAAAATGTTATATAAATATGCTACTAATGTTTTCATTGCCTTAACTTAAACAAGATATATCCAAAACTATGGTGAAAATTTATCAATGGATAATGATGATGAGAATGCAGAGGCTAATATTCAAAAATTGGTTGCAAATATTGTAGTATAAGCTTTTATATTTTCTTCTTTTAGCCTCCTTCCAACGTTTCCATTTATGGATGAGGTAGCTTTTCTTATTTTATAAACCAAACTGTGCAAGCTATGCATGACACTTGTGCTAATCTTATACATGATTTGTTTTTCCATTGTACTTCTATATATACACATAGAATGGACAATTGTAGAGGTGACAAATACTTGTGTTTATTGTGTGTGAGTTTGTTTGTTTCCTTATGATTATTCCTTTTTCATGTTTCGGATGTGAGTAAATATTAATGGTTATCAAAACCTAGCAATTAGGGATTTTGGAGTTTTCAAGTTATGAATTTACTTTGGAATTTTCATTTGGAAATATCCCAACGCTTCTTTTGTTTCTTTAAGATTGTCTTTCAATCCCTAGCCAATCCCTATCTTGAGTTTCCAAAACAAATTTGAAGACCAATTGAGTAACTTATAGTACATTGGCACCTTTCTAAAATCTTTTGCAAATTGTTGGACATTGTCTTTCTCTATTACTGAAATTATTTTGTTAGCAAATTGTAAATTTTTGGAGCACATTTTTTTTGCGACCACATATTTCACTCCTATACATGTTTAATTTTTCCCGCTTCTAGCAAAATCCCATAGATTCTACTAGTTTCTACAACAAAACCTGAAGAATTCCTTTCTCATCCAACAATTTTATTTGTTGACTTCCAAGTCACCTGGTTCGAATTCGGATTCGAATTTGGCGACCTTAAAGTTTGACAGTGAAAATTTTGACAATAAAATTTGGCATTAGGTTTGACATATTATAAAATTTGAAAATTAAAAAATAAATGTAATAAAACTCAAGTTTTGCTCGTTAATACATGTTTCTGGATTGCCTCAAGTGCATGAGGATGATATGAAGAATGGCTTCTTATGCTCCATTAGGACTTTTCTTTTACAAGAAACCATTGCAACAAAATAAAAGTCATTTTGCACACCCAGGTGGCCTTATGCTTAACTCAAGTTTATTTTTTGAAATTTGATACATCTTTCTTGGTAGTTAACTTTGGAATTGATTAATTCATTATATCTATAAGGTCAAATCAATCAACCACAATTTTGTCATGAAATTTAGTTGGCAACAAATTCACCAGTCTAGCACTACAAATTCACAATTTTATTTATCTCATCTTTTAGCTCTAGATCTCTTTTTGTTGTAATTATTAACATTACACATATCTTAGAATAACAAATATCAAACAAAATAAAAGTACTCATTTTGAATACAAATATAAAGCAAGTAAGAATGAGAGATGAACAAAGTCACAAGACATATTTATGGTAGAATTTTCCCTTTGGTATTCCATTATACTAGTTCTATGTGCAAGCCTTAAGAATGAAAGATGAACAAAGTCACAAGACATATTTATTGTATAATTTTCCCTTTTCTATTCAATTATATTAGTTCTATGAGCAAGCCTTAATACTAGCAAATTCAAGGGAATGCATAAGTGACACTCTTACAAGTCTAGCCTATAGATGAAATTTATTTAAGACACAACAATTGTGACTCATATTGAGGCATGGATAGGCCAACGGGTTGTGACTAGCATGGAGGGAAAGAATGCACTTCACTCTGGTACGTTAATTTGATCTTGCATATGGTGCCTAGACTATGGAGGAAAAAAACACCGATGGTGACATCAGAAAACATAGCAACTTCAAGGAAATGAGAAAAAATTCTCTATACAAAGAAAATTCCAATGGTGAATTTGAACGAACCCATTCAAATTTAAGTGAATGATCTCTAAACAAAGACAAATTTATTCAAATTTTCATAAAATTCCACAAATTTTGAATTTCTTCCTTGAAATTCACCAAAGACAATTACTTATCACGATACAACACTTAGTGATGATTGACATATTTAAAATATTGCATTTGGTTTTAATATTCTTTCATCCTATCCACTCTACACATTTAAAATATTGCATTTGCTTTTAATATTCTTTCATCCAATCCGCACTACACGACTTTGCTAACAAAACAATACCTTATCACGTCCCTTCATATAGGGTATTAAATATTAATTGAAATCCCACCCCATATAACGAACAAGTAATAGTTGAATACACTACACAACAAGACTTTTCTCTATAGGATGCTCTTTTTGCAGGAGGACAACGTAGGGAGGCAACCGAAATTTTTTGAAAACCTACAACACCTTGGTGGACACTAATGGTGTCGGTGTTTGTACTGGAGAGATTGGGGACAGACCTTGTTACCAGGACTAATCTGTTACCGGGGAACTAATTAGTTGGATAAATTTTATGTATCGTGGTGTTTCAGAGGCTATGGGCACTTCTTCTGCTGGTGAAGTTTCTGGCAGCGCGCTACTACTAGTTTAGCAATGCTCCTTAAGTGTTTGGAGGTTTCCTTAGGCGTTTTAGCTCTTGCTTTCTTCATTTACTTGTCTGGTGGGGTCAGAGGTGCTCCAACTCTGGAAGCTTCGTTATTACTAAACCTTTGTCTATCCATTTAACTTTTGGATTTGACAGGGTGGTCATTAACTTGTCCTCTTCTGACTATAACTACCGTGTTTTTTGGTGAACATTGTTATTTTCTAGACCCGTGGCTTACCTTAGCATCCCCCCCCCCCCCAAGGATATCTCTGTGGGAGATAGGTGGCGTTTCCTCCTTGGTATTAGGGAGCTTCCATGACGGATGTAGACGTCGGCACACTTATGAGTGAGGCTAACGAGGAGGCTTGGGAGAAGGCAGGTCTTTTCGATCCACCCACTATGCATTTAAACCCTGGACACCTAAACAATCGGGATTTATTGACCTTCGAATCGATGCTTCCACCGGTCTCTTCTCCACCTTGTCAAAAGGGTTTACCACCTTTTGCTAATTTTGCTTCGGAGTGCTCTACACGGGATGCTTTTGTTTGTAACTTGGATAGAGGTTTTTGCTAGCACCCAGATGATGGTTTTACATGACCTTGTGGTAGCTCTTGTTAAATTTTGAGCTTGATTTCTTATGCAGATTAATTCTTTTATTTTCTTCAACACTTTGATTCCAGCTTAATACACTTCAACAATACCAAATCATAATCGAATAGCGATAACTATGTAGATGAGTAAGCATGCACATCGATAACACATATACCCTGGGGAAACCCTGTACAGGGAGAAAAACCCCAGCAAACGATATTCCTTTATTGCATTAATAATGTAAGATCACTTATAAAGATCCACTATGAATGTTCTGCTCTTGAAGATCTTGCCAAAATGACTCTGACCTGACAAAGACCTAAAAGACCTTGCTGAAATACACCTCTGATATGATGCCTCTATTGTTGATATACAACACTGATATGTTGCTTTGGTATGTTGCCTCTTTATCACTGATATGTCTGCCTCTATTGCTTCACCCTTAACTTCCATCTCAAAACTGTGTTGAAGAGAGGGTTCAACCTCTGCTTATATAGGATGAAGAGGGGAAGAGGAGAGGCTCAAAATAGTAACATGTTTGCATGCTTTAATCATAACTCAGCTTCATAATTTAGTTCGAACTCAAAACTTACTTTAGTTCGAACTTAGAACTAGAATTGAGACTGGTATACTTTAGTTCGAAAATAGAACTAGACTTAAGACTTCAGTTGCAACTCAACATTACACTTTAGTTCTAAGTTAGAACTAGACTTAAGAATTCAGTTGCAACTCAACATTACACTTTAGTTCTAAAATAGAACTAGACTTAAGACTTCAGTTGCAACTCAACATTACACTTTAGTTCTAAAATAGAACTAGACTTAAGACTTCAGTTGCAACTCAACATTACACTTTAGTTCAAAATTAGAACTAGACTTAAGACTTCAGTTGCAACTCAACATTACACTTTAGTTCAAAAATAGAACTAGACTTAAGACTTCAGTTGCAACTCAAGATTACACTTTAGTTCAAAAAGAGAACTAGACTTAAGACTTCAGTTGCAACTCAACATTACACTTTAGTTCAAAAATAGAACTAGACTTAAGACTTCAATTGCAACTCGACTCTTTACAAGGCAATTCTAAATTCTCTTCATGGTGGATAATGTTACACATGCCAAAGCACTAGATCAATAATTTTATATCATTTGCAATATTAGGAATATCGTTTGTTTCTAGCTCATAGGAATTTTATATTCAACCTAACTTGTGCTAGATTCCTTGACTTTTTCTCATGGCTCACAAGGTTTCACTAGGCTCACAGAGGTTGTATGCTCCCCCTAACTTTTGCACTAGTATGTCTATGCTCACAGAGGTTGTACGTTCGCCCTAACTTTTTCACTAGACTGTCTATGCTCATGAAAGTTGTACATTCCCCCTGACTTTTCCATTAGAATCACATAGCATCTCGTTCATCTTGAATTTTGGTTTGACTCACATAGGTTGTACGTTCCCCCTAGATTTTTTCAATACCCCGCAAGACTGGTTGGTTCTCCAAATCTCCCTGGCTAGCCTCACGGTGGCCCATATGGCCTCTCATTAGAGAATGATTATCGATGCTGCCAAATTTAACACTCCCTCTCAAGGAGGGAGTCATTCTTAGCCACACCAAGCTTGCCTCTTAGCTGCACAAACTGTCTTGAGGTCAGAGGCTTGGTCAGGCTATCAGCTACCTGCTCGCTCGTGGCTATGTATTGTAACTTTACAGTTTTTTCTCTAGACCTAGTCTCGGATGTAGTGGTACCTCATGTCAATATGTTTTGACCTGTCATGAAATACCGGGTTCTCTGTCAATTTTATGCAACTTTGATTATCACAGTGAACCACCGTCGTCTCGATCTTGTTTCCAAAAAACCCATAAACCAATTTTATGAGCCATGTTGCTTCCTTGCTAGCATCACTTGCTACAATGTACTCAGCCTCTATTGTACTCTGTGCAATGGATCCCTGCTTTCGTCTTGACCAAGAGATCATAGCGGATCCTAAATTGAAGCAATATCTGGAAGTACTCTTCTGATCCACTTGGCTTCGTGCTCAGTCAACATCTACATACCCATGCAAAAATAAACCACCATTGGATATATATCTCAGACCATAAGTAATGGTCCCTTTGAGATATCTCAAGATGTGCTTTGTTGCCACCCAGTGTCTCTGTCTCAGTTCAGTCATGAACTGACTCATTGCAATCACTGTATAGAATATATCTGGCCTAGTGTGGATCATGTGCATCAATGATCCAATCAGCTGCCTATACATGGTGGGATCCACCAAATTTGAACCTGTATCAGAATCATGTAGCTTCCTCAGGTTGGTGATCATCGGAGTAGACATGGATTTGCAATCCATCATACCAAACCTCTTTAGTACATATACTATGTATTTTCCTTGTGCCAGAAATATCTCGCCCTATCTTTTCCATACTTCCAATCCTAGGAAGTAATGCATCAAGCCTAAGTCTTTCATCTTGAATTCTAAGGTTATCTCCCTCTTACACCAAGCTATTATCCCTTCACCTCCTGTTAGAAAAAGATCATCAACATACAGGATTAGTATAATAGTTTGGTTACCTCTTACCTTGAAGTACAGATTTGCATCATCGTCACTTTTCTGAAAGCCCAGGCTTTTAAGAAAGCCATCAATCTTGTCATACCAAACTTCGGGAGCCTGCTTAAGACCATACAAGGCCTTCCTTAGCTTGCATACATGAGTGCCTTTGTAATACAGTACAAAACCATATGGTTGTTCCACAAAGACCTCCTATTCAATCTTTCCATTGAAGAATGTTGTTTTTACATCCATCTGATGTAGCTTCCAACCAAGAATGAGATCTAAAGCAATAATAGTTTGAATGGAGGTATATCTGGCAACAGGAGAAAAAGTTTCTTCATAGTCAATTCCTTCTTTATGAGTGAAGCCTCTGGCTACAAATTTTTCTTTGAACTTTTCCACACTTCCATCAACTGCATGTTTGATCTTATAGATCCATTTGGAAGAAACCATTGATTTGTCTTTTGGCCTCGGCACAATGTCCCAAACATTGTTCTTTATAATAGACCTATATTCCTCAAGMATGAAATCCTTCCATATTTTTAATTTATCTGGATCTTGAAATGAACAAGGTTCAACATCACTAATGTTGATCATCAGTGCAACATAGCCTCCAAACCTATGAGGCCTCTTCCTTTCCCTGAAAGTTTTTTTTGGGAGCAGCTATCCTTTTTGCTTCCTGCACTATTTCTTTAAGACACCCTGGCTTCCTTTTGGATGGAGGTTCTTCAAGAGTTCTTCCTAACACTTCAGCAGGTTTTAGGGGTTCATTACTTGGCCCTTCACGAGGTTCCTCCCTCTGATCATCTGACTCTTCATTTTTCAGAAGAAGGTGAAGCGGGTTGAACTGCTTCTGATTCCTGCTAAAGCTCTCTGGATTTCTTAAATGTGGCTTCCTCATGGAAAGTCGCATCTATGCTTACCTCTATTTGCCTCTGACCTGGTACATAAATCTTGTAAGCCTTGGATTTCTCACTATACCCCACAAAAACCCCTTTCTTGCATGAGGGTTCCATTTTTGTCCTCTTTTCCTTAGGGACATGAATATACACAGGACACCCAAATATCCTTACCCTACTTCAGGTTTGATCCCTGAGAAGACCTCTTCAGGATTCTTGTCCTTCAAGATAGCATGTGGACACCTGTTCTGAATATACACGGCAGTGGAGGTAGCTTTTTCCCATAAATAATTTGGCAGATCATGGTCAAACATCATTTCTTTTGTTGCCTCACAAATAGTCATGTTTTTCCTCTTAGCAACACCATTTTGTTGAGGGTTATATGGCACGGTCAATTGTCTCTAGATTCCTGCTGACTTGCAGAAATCCTCAAATTGGAGAGATTCAAACTCTCATCCATTGTTTGTCCTAAGGATTCTGATGTGTTTCCCTGTCTGCTTTTCAATAAAGGATTTATACTCTTTGAATTTATCAAATGTGTCACTTTTAGCTTTAAGGAAATATATCCAGCATTTTCTTGAGTAATCATCAATAAAAATGACATAATACAAACAACCACTAAGTGAGGGAGATGACACCAGGGACCACATACATCATAATGAACTAGATCTAAGATGCCCTAAGCTCTGTTGTCACTACTAGGAAATGCTTTATTTATATTTTTACCTAACATGCATCCCTTACAAATTTCATTTTTACTAAGAGAAATAGAGGCTATGCCACATACCATGTTTTGTAGATCTGGAAGAGATTTGTAATGAATATGTCCAAGTCTTCTATGCCACAACTCGTTGGAGCTAGTCGCATCATGCGCCAATGCCTGAATTGACTGTCCTGACACGATGTACAGTCCTCCTCTGAGAGTTCCAATGGGTTATGTTGTACCTGAGTGTCTACCTTTAGCCCATCGTAATGCATTCATGTCCTTGAAGATCACCCAATATACCTTGTCCTTAAGGGTTGCAACTGATAGTAGATTCTTCTTGAGCCCTGGAACATATAATACTTCATCAACACGAAGTCTAGCCCCATATTCCAATCTAAAGGAGATAGAGCCTACTCCCTCTATCTTGTAACATTTGTCATCCCCAAACTCAACATGCTCTGCAAAATATTTTGCCTCTAAATCTGAGAGGATCTCCTTGTACCTTGTCATGTGCTTTGATGCACCACTGTCTACTAACCAAGTTTTTGGCCCCATGAAAACTGAACTGCATAAGGCAGAAACCAAGTAATATTCGATTCTATTTTCTTTCTCATTTGAAGGACTTCTCTGATTTCTTTTGGATTCATCATCCTCAACAGTTGAGGCATGATGTTTCCCTTTCCTTGGATATTTCTTTCTAAATGAACAATCTTTAGCAAAATGACCCAACTTATTACAACTAAAGAATTTAATCTTATATGTATCAATATTCTTGCCTTTGAATGTACCTTTGGTGTTTGGCTTCCTCTGAGAACCTTTCTGGAAAATGCCTCTCTTCTTTCCCTTGAATATTGATGCTAAAGTTGAGTGCTCTTCTTTCGTTGGCTCGCTCCTGGTAGCTATTCGACTCTCCTCCTAGAGGCAATCATTCCATAACCTCTCAAACATGGGCTGAATATCTCTACCACTTAAACTGGATAAGAAGGTCTCCCATGAAGAAGGAAGACCATCAAAAATGGCATGCATTAAATCATCATCGTCCATTGTCACCCGTGTGACCAAAAGTTGATATTTGATCTCAGCTATCTTGGAATAGAAAGATTCCATTGATTCACCTTTCTCTATCTTCAAATACTTAAGCTTGTGCTTAAGTGTCCTCTTCTGACTTGGAGCTTGTTTCTCATACTGATTCACCAAGGTATCCATACAATCCTTGGCAGTCATTAACGAAGTCATTGCAGACATTATATTGTCTTTGACTAAGTCAAAGATGATTAGCTTGGTGTAACGCCCCCTGCCACTCAGGCTGGGCCACAATACATGAGAGAACGCCTTCTTTCTCTCTGCGGAGCATACTGAAACATACCCATCATCCAACTGATCTATGCCACGTAAATTTTTCGAACAACATGCAATTAAAATATATACACACAAAATTGTTGTGGAAATATATACATAAAACATAAACAGAAAAATACATCTGTAAATGCACAGTTTCATACGAAAATGAAAGTAAGCATATAAATGCAACATATACAGGAATACCCATAAATATAAAGACAGTTATAACCACACATAGGATAAACCATAAAGATAAACACGTAAATAATAATGCAGCATGTAAATTTTCACACAGTTGACACTTATCTTCGTAAGAATATCACCAACTGCATGCAGACCTTCCATGAACCTCCCAGCCTTAGACCACACTGCTCATCACTCTCAGCAATGGGTCACCCATGAGCTGGGACTAAACTCCACCTAGGTAGAGGGATTCCTAACCAGGCTAATGGCTCGTAGACAATAGGAAAGACTCTGTCACAGGTGCCCACTCAAACTAACAACATACAATTCCTCATTCCCCACATGCCTGTCCCACCCCAAAAAGTGTGCCCCTTCTCTACTCAACAGTCCTTCGACTGTCCCACTTCCTTTTCGGGCTTGAGCAACATGCCGAACAGGAACTCTTAGAGCCTTGTAGTTGCAGTTTAACACCTTCAGGAAATCAATTACCAGCAATTCTCTCACCCAGAGAAGAATTGTTCACGGGGCTGACAACCCACCTCTTCAATATCCCATGGGCCTGACAACCTGCTTCTTCAGTCCAACTCCCAAGCTAACCAGCTACAAAAACAAGGATGGTTATGGATACAGGTTCAGGTACAGTGATATGAAGGTATGGAGGATAACTGACTGTGTGAATGAAAATGGTCCTGGAATCATAGCTCAATGGATGACTGGATGATGGAAGGAATAATGGAAAGAATGATCGAACGAATGGATGAATGCCCCCCAAAATGAATTAATTCTAAACAATAAGTATGCATATCCCCAACTTGACAATTATCATGTTGGGAGCTACTTTGGCCCATTTGTCCCCATCCTTGGAACTTAGGATAAAATAAGTATCCATACTTTATACTTTAAGAAATATTAATATAATATTCATTTTTGGCTTAAGCTCCCTAGCTTAGCCCTTTTCCTTAACTTTTAGTCCCCACCCTTTCCCTAACTAGTGGAGTTTATTCCCCCATATTCTTTTATCGTGGTCAGTCTCCGAGCAACGATGTATTTTATATTAATAATGAGACATATACAAAAATAGGCGCGATGGCCTTTAGCATCTAGGCTCTCTGGCCTAATCATCACAAACATAAACCTCCTAGCTTATAATAACTGGCTCACCATCCTATAAAACACCTCATATACACAAAGGCTCCTTGGCCTCAAAATCGCGCGCACTTAAGTTGTTGCACGCGGTATCCTGGAATGTGCACACTTCCTCATTTTACTACGCAGTAGATGCACGCACTATGCCATGAAAGGTGTATACAAAAAGATATCAAACAACTCGACAGCTTAAGTACATTTGTATTTACATTTAAAACTGGGTTCGACCGAGGACATTACAATCCCCTCCCCTTATTTATGCATTGTCCTCAGTGCATCATGTACACACATATCCAACAAAATTTCAAAAATCCTAAAAAATATGCGGGTATTTTATCCGCATTGCCTCCTCATGCTCCCAAGTAGCGTCCTCGGGACCGTACCAGGTCCATTGGACCTTTACAAGCCCTATGGATCGATTCCAGGGCTGTTTGATTTTCCGGTCTAGAATGTGTACCGGGTGCACTTGAAAAACGCCTTCTTGCTCCACCTGAATCACATTCCAATCAATAACATGATTAGCATCCGTTATATATCTCTTGAGAAATGATACATGGAATACATTATGAACAAACATAGATGTAGGCAATCCAATCATATAAGCTACTGGACCAATCCTCTCTAGGATTTCAAACGGCCCACAATAGCGAGTTGCCAACTTTGAACAATTTCCCAACTTCAGGGAACTTTTGTTGGCCTTCACTATACATGATCCCCAACTTTAAATTCCCTATGAGTTCTTCCCTTATCAACATAGTTTTTCTGTCTGTCTTGGGCAACCTTTAAATTTTGTTTTATTTTCAACATTTGCTCCTCCATTTCCCTGAGCAAGTCTGGCCCAACCACTGCTCTATCTGTTGGGTTATCCTAGCTTACCTGTGTGTTTCACTTTCTACCATAAAGTGCCTCAAATGGGCTCATCTTTAGAGATGTTTGGTACCCATTGTTATAAGCAAACTCTACCAAGTGTAGGTAGTCTTCCCATTTTGATGGTTTATCCATCACATACATCCTCAACATATCCTCAATCACTTGATTCACCCTCTCTGTTTGTCCATATGATTATGGATGATAAGTTGTGTTAAAATTCAAATTTGCTCCAAATCCACTACATAATCCCTTACAAAATTTTGAGGTAAATTTTGGATCTCTGTCAGACACAATTGTCTTGGGTATGCCATGTAATCGAGCAATTTATTTCATATAAACATAAGCAATGTTGGTTGCCTTGTGAGTGAGCTTAACTGGAATAAAATGGCCAGCTTTAGTAAGCTTATCCACCACTACCATGATAGAATCATGTTGCTTGTTTGTTCTGGGAAATTTGGTGATGAAATCCATGGTTACAACTTCCCATTTCCACTCAGGAATGGGTAATGGCTATAGAAAACTAGTTGGGTGTCTATGTTCAACCTTTACCTTTTGGCATTCCAAACATTTGGCAATAAAATCAACAACCTCTTTCTTCATGCTTGGCCAATAATATTGGCTTTTGAGAGCTGCAATAGTTTTTTGATATCCTGGGTGCCTAGCATAAGGTACATTATGCATTTCTCTCAATATTAGATTTTTAAATTCCTGGGAATTTGGTACATAAATTATGCCCCTGTACATGAGGATTTCATCATTATCTAACTTGTATTCTTCAATTTTCTGCTGCAAATTACCTTGTTGTAATTTTGTCGCTAACTCCTTGTAATGAAAATCTAATTTGGCAGCCTCTAAAATAATGCGTTTCAAATCCGACTAGTACATGCTAATGGTTGTAGCATGCGATTCATGCACTCTTCCGCTGAGTGTATCAGCCACTTTGTTCTCTTTCTCCTTGATGTGTTTTATATCAAAGTCATACTCACTTAGAAATTCTAACCATCTGCTTTGCCTAGCATTTAGAGTTGGATGATCAAATAAATATTTCATACCATTATGGTATGTTCTTAGCTCAAACATTTTCCCCATGAGGTAGTGTCTCCATTTCCTCAAGGCATGCACTATGGTTGCCAACTCCAAATCATGAGTGGCATAGTGTCTTTCATGCTCCTTCAACTTCCTTGACTCATAACATATAATAAACCCATTTTGACTGAGGACTCCACCAAGTCCTTCTTTATATGCATCTGTGCATACAATGAAGTCTTCATTTGGGTCTGCAATCCTTAGTATTGGAGCACTTGTTAATAATTGTTTCAAGTGTTGGAAACTCTTTTTGCAATCCAATGTCCATTGAAACTTCACACCCTTCTTTTGTAAAGAAGAGATTGGGTGTGCAATCTTTGAGAATCCTTCAATAAATATCCTATAATAGCCTGTAAGGCCCATGAATGATCTGACCTCTGTCACATTCTTTGGCGCTGACCATTCTCTAATGGCTTCTAATAAAATGAGCACTTGCTCAATTTAGCATACAACTGATGCTCCCTTAGTACTTGTAACACCATCCTCAAATGATGCTCATGCTCTTCTTCTGATTTAGAGTATATAAGGATGTCATCCAAAAAGACAATGACAAACTTGTCTAAATATTCTCGGAAAACACCATTCATTAAGCACGTGAAAACAGTTGGTGCATTTGACAACCCAAATGGCACCACTGTGAACTCATAATGACCATACCTTGT
>ML797839.1:5068-24963 GCA_009831015.1 Picea engelmannii
CATGAAATTTCATAAACACCTTGGTCAAGGAAATGATCAATTTTATCTTCGAGACTATTGAAGACATTTTAAATGATTTTCTGGAGTTTAAAGATAATTTTGACCTATTATTTTTTAAGAGGATTTTAGAAATTTTGTTAGGTATTTCTTTTAATCATACTATGTTGGAACAATAATTATCATAGTTGAAATAGGTCTAGGAAATGGATATAATTTCACTTCAAAATGTGGGTTGAGTTCCACACACATGTGTCACTAGTTTCGTAGGTTTAACGGTCACGAAGCCTTCACCAAAACCTTGGAAAAAACACAATGTATGAGGCCTTGGAGAATTTCATGAATGAATTCAAATACAACTAAGGAAATCAATATGAAGCTTTGGCCATGCGAAGGAATGGAAAAGTTTGAGCAAAGGTGTTACCTTCACACTTCACATTTTGCAGTGAAGAAAGAACCATGAAAATGGATAAGGAAAAGACACAAATTTTAGGGCATGCAGAGGATCGCATGCAAAGGTTTGGACAAGATGAAGAGGAGATTTACTCCACACTCCATACTTTGCATAGAAAGAAAATATGAAGGTATAAAGGGATATGTGAAGCTGGGAAGCAACATGGGCTATACAAAGTTGGTGACATAGTGTAATGCATGCGAGCAAAGTATGCAAAGCAAGGTATACAAAGAAACATATGAAAATAAAGAACATAGAGTAAGGGACTTAAATAACCACATAAAAACCTCCACATTGCGATAAAGAAGAGGGAATACACATTAAAGAAAGAAGAAGAGACCCCAGAAAAAGAAGGCCAAGGCCTACTTGGCAAATGACATATCCACACATGACTGGGACTCATGTATTGTCTGTTGAACTAGGAAATTCCACATGACATCCACATAGGCCATAATAACCCTAAAGAAAATTTGTAACACCAAAAATCCATTATAGGAAGTGTTATCCCCATTTTTTGGGATAACTAAGGAGATGATGTCTCGAGGCCCTTAGGTTGTAGATATGGAGTGTCGAGAGACCACATGACTAACAATGTACACTTGCACATATGAAAGCCCACTCTATCACCACATTTGATCCATTGTCAACACATCCACCACACTAGCCAACTTATGGAATTGAGATGGTTCTTGCTCCATGCGATACAAGTCAAGTATTGTAGCAGGTAATCACCCTAATATTTAAGGCATTTAAACATGTTGTATTTGAGCTGCATTTGATTATAGAACCCCTACTTAGAAATTATGTTTTTGACCCTGTTTCACCTTGGTGAGTGTCATATATTTCCTAGTAAGTGGCCAAACTTTGGGGAAGGTTTGCAATTGGGGGTCCCTTGAGGGGTTGTTGTACCACTCCTGACCGTACTTACCACTTTTCGCTCATTACATTCTCATCATATTGCCCTCTTGTAGGCCCTTTGACTTTAGTGACCCAAAAAGGGCATGCACCTCATTTCTTGGGAAGAAGGGGATGAAGGCCAAGATGGTTTTTGTTGGATAAAAAGCTAAAATCCTAGATATAGACCTTCCAGATGCTTTGCCCAAGGATCCCCGAGAAAGCAATGAAACACTTCTTTGTAAGAAAAGGGGGACCTGCAAAAATAAATGATAATGAATGCTTAAGGGGTTAGTTGGAGGATGGGAGGTACCATCATGAGTCGACCTATCATGATCATAGGTATTTAGTAGTATGACATTACCATCATCTGGTCACTAAGCCAAGGTAGTGTCTCTCAGTTACACAACTAAGAGAAAGAGGGTCTCATCACAAGCCAACTTTCTCATTTCCGCGAGGTATTTGTGAATGGCATTGTTGTTATCTGGACACCAAGCCAGGACAATGGAATTCAACGCGTTCCTTAAAACACGAGAGAAATAAATAATGGCAAGAATATGGGTTTGTAAAAAGTGCATCCCGAACGAAGGTGCCACACACCCTCTACAAAGGCGTCCATAAATGAGATAATAGGAGCCCTTGTATGTCATGAAAATCATCTATTTGCGAAGTCTAAACCCATTCCACCTCATCATCCACTACATGAACTTGAAAGGCCATCCTCAGGAGCATCCCCTACTTGAGGGTTTTGGTCTACCTAATAGGACCTTTAAGACACCCATCCCATACTTAAACTTGGTCAATTGTATAGGGTTTTTGAGAATTTGTTTAATTTGATGAGGTAGTTTTGATGCACATGTTTAGGTGCCTTGATTATTAGATTTTGTTTACACTTGTATTTATATATTTGACTTGAGATCTTTGGAGGGAGTACCCTTTTGTTTTGCAGGGCCTTGCTTGGCGGCCAGTTTTGGGAGAACAAGCCTAGCTTGGGATTCCATGGGGAAAAAAGCCCACAGGTTGGATGTTGTAGGCCTGCACACCAGATCATAGAGACATGCCTTTGGAGGATTACATGGCATCATGGAGGATCTTATCCAGCCCCTAGTACCCTAACGACTTTCCTAAGAGAGGAAAAAAAATCATCTTTTGAGGGTTGATGTCATGCTTGAGAGGGTTTTATGGTGATGGAGTTATTTCACATTGTCACTTGGCATATTTTAATTGGAGGAGGCATGGATTGACCCTAGCACATGATGAGGAGGCTGAAGGATCCCCAACGACCTCCATTCTCTTCTCCAACGACTTGTTCAAGGTGTCAAAACGTCCCTTAAAGGGGTGACATCATCTCTTTTTTAGGGTTTCTATTGTGTTAAATTGAAAATTGAATATTATTATTTGATGCAAGGGGTAATATAAGGGTTATTGACCCTTTATCATATGTTTTTCCTTTGCTAAGTGGACAAACATACTTCAGAACATTTTGTATAAATAGAGATGAACTCTATTTCATTTGGACATAATTATCCCTCTTGTGAGAGGATATTGGCTGAAATTTGCACCCTTCTTGGGAAATTCTCTTCATCTCTTTTGGTTACATTCTCTTGCTATGGTTTATATTTGCTATTGGTGGAAGAAGTGATTCACTATATCTCTTGGAGTACTTTTGTTGCTTTATGGTGGATTTTTCTTGGTTAAAGAAGAAGTTTATCTTGTTTATGCTTGCACTCGGTAAGGAATCTATTTTGTTGCTTCTTTCTTGGTTACAAGTCTAATTTTATAAGCTTCTTGGGGAGTATAAGTGCAGACAAACCTACCAATGCCATCATCTTGTATTGAAATAAGTTGTTGCACAAAGGAATACTAGGAGGAGTAAAAGGGTTTACACCCTCCTAAGGTTTTCCTTAGCTAGTTTTGCTTAACTTGGGGAGTAAAAGGTATTACATCCCCAAGGAGTTAGCACAACTATCTCTTTCTCTTTTAAAGACTCCATAACCCAATAGTTAAAGGAACTAATATCTTGCATTGGGATACGTAAAACTACGAGATATTGGAATTGTTCAAGTTGGAATTTCTTGTACATGTTATAAGCATTCTTGTGCCCTAAGGGCATCCTATTTTAGCCAACCATTTTTCTTCTGTAATAAGTTTAATTCTACAGCCATTAGAGCTGCAGAAAACCCTGAACACTTTCTTGAAAAACTCACAATTCAACCGTCAAAAGTTGCTAATAATTTACCCCTACAAGCTACTAGGCCTAGTGCATCTTTTGGGTGGATTACTAGTGATTTTTGGTGGCTGATTTATTTTTTGTAACAAGTTGTTTTCTACATCCATAAGGCTGCAAAAGTATCTCTACATTACCATCTATAACAACATTACATTGATTCTAAAGTCTTATGCTTTTAGACTTGAGTTTAGTGTTTTGCTAACTTATCTCTTGCATCATTTGATAGACTTTTAGCATCTTTATTTGCAGATCTTACTATCTTTTTGTTGTTGATATACATCTTTGTTTACTGCTACAATTAGGGACAACAACCTTAACTTTATTTTCCACCTAACATTATATGCATATGCTCAACTTGTTCTTGTGTCTCTGGCAAGCACACCATTATTTGCAGGTGTTCTTATCTCTTGGAAAATATTGGCTACCACCAAGACCATTTACCAATCCTTTATCTATCTTATATATTGACCTTTAGGGGGAATTTCTTTCATATCTTCATTTTCCATCTCATTCCCCCTAGGGTCACCGTGATTCCTCCCTTTAGGTGATTCTATCATCTCTAAAGTGATGGAAATACTTGCCTAAGTTGACCGTGGGTAGGTGTTCTCTAAGTTGTCTTCATTTGGTGGTTGGGTTGGGATTTTCCAAACCTACAACTTGTGTGATAACATGAAGTGGTTAGGTTGGGGATTTCATTGGAATAATTCAGGGCATCTACTAAGAAAATGAGGATATAGTTGAAATTATTAGGACTCTTGGATTTTAGAGGGTGATGGAACCATCAATGGAAATAAATAAAGAGGATGATGGAAAAAAGAGGCATAATCCAAGTTGTAGGAGAGTTGGAGATAACTTGAAGGAGTTCGCACATGTTCTTTTTAAATTATCCCTGGTCCCTTTTAAACCACAATGTAGCCTTGCCAATTAGTCTGCTAGGTTGGATTTTAAAGGAATGTGTGCACATTATAGGATGTGCATGTGTTAATAACATGCATGTGTTCCTTTGTCTATGAAAAAAAGGGTCGTGACTTACTACTTGTTTCATAACTACAAGGTGTGTTTTCGAGGAGAAGAAGGTGCATTTTGGAGTAGTGGAGTAGATAATTTTACCATGATGAGGATGAGGGAGGTTTCCATCACTGTTGTTATCACCTCAATTTTTCTCATCTACGGCATTTGAGTGGATTTAATGGACGGCATCACTAGTTCACAATAAATGACATAATGCATCACACCACATTACCTCGTGGCTATTTGGCACCCTACTAAGCAAATTCAAACCTTTGGTTGACTGCTTCTTTGAATGCATAGCTATTTGCCCATTTTTTGCTTGAATCACATAAAAAATCCTTCAAGATCCATGTAACCATTGTAAACACAAACTCAACTACTTATGTGACACAATAATTGCAAAGGACTTGCTAGTGCAATGCTAGGGTGGCATACAAGGATTGTTCAATCTCCCATCTCATGAATTCTTGGTCCTTTGGCTTCTCAATAGGTCTTATCAAGCACATGGGATCCCACTAGAGAATGAGGATCATTCACATGGGTGTTGGTTCACCATGTTGAAGCTCCAATTTTTCCTATAAAAGGAAGCCATGGTGTTGCATTGCAAAAGAGGAAAACATTGCAAGGTTATGTTGGAGGAATGGACTCTGAGAAAATTACTCTCTTTCTTTCATCTTTACCATTATTGAACTCATGGTTTCTTGTGTTGTTTCATCAAATATCCAAGGTTTCTTCACCCATTAGTGTTAGAGAGAGAATTCATGGAGGACAAGGACCCATCCCAAGGAGAGATTTGGAGCCCACTTGCTGCCATGCACTCTCGTAAAGGTGACACTTCATGTATTTTATTCATGTCCAGTGAAAATAATATGAGTATTGTTGCTTCTCTCCATTTCTTTTCACTTTGAATGGAATTTTTATGGTTAAATTAATAGTTTTATTGTATTTATGCTTTCTCATTACTTAGGTGTTGTTTATTTTCTCTTGTTATTGTCACACATATCTCTTTTCTTTGTTGTTTAGATCATAGCCTATGAAACAAAGGGGTTTTGTACACCATTTATATTATAACCACATTACATATTGGTGACACCACTTTTATTTTCTTATCACCCTATCTTACTCCTTAGGTTGTTTCTTCCCTACATATAGATTTTGGTGGGTTGCAAGATCATTTATCTCTATAGTTTCCTTATTTACCCATAGCTAGAGGCTAGATTTTTAAAAATCATTTTTTCTAATCTTGGTGTTTCACGCACTTGTTAGCCTCTTCTCCACAATATTTGAGTAGAAAATCCTTTGTGTTCCATCTGGTTTTTGCATGATAGACTATGTAAATATTGAACCATTGTTTCATGTGCAACCAACATTGTTTGTGTGCATGAGTGGTGCAATTGTGTTTATGATAGCCTATGTGATTCAGTCCAATTTCATTTTTTTAGCATTAAGTAGTTCTATTATGAAGTCCAGTAGGAAGTTTTAAAAATTTTCAAGAATTATCAGTTGCTTTACATCTACTATTTTATGTCTTTTTAGTGCTTATTAATTAACACACCTAATTGGTAGGGAGAAGAATCACACTTCTTAGCACTTATCACTTGGATGGTTTCTTGCTTTACATTGCATTTAGATATTTTAGCTTGGTACTCTAACAATTTCCATACATCACATGTTGGGATTACTTAAAATTTCTTAACTCATTTAAATAAATAACTAGGTAAGGAAGGGACCCTTTTGTTTAATCACTTACAACTTGCAATCATTTTATTTTAAGCATTTTATTTTTATTTCAACATTCTATGTGGATAATTTACTTCAAATAATTTTTGTCTATTCTATCACTTATGGATTTTCCAATCTACACATTACAAATTGGTCCATGCATCTCATCCATTCGTAAAACAACCATGACACTCTCTTCCATTTCCCTAAACCACAAAAGTAAGGTATTTCCTTTCTCTTCTCAATAGTCCCTCATGGATATTCTTCCGTTATAGTGCTCTTCATGGATATTCTTCCCTTATAGTGCTCTCGTGCTTCCTCTTGCAAGAGGAACACCGAGAGCAAAGAAACTCTGCCCATTTTATCAATCCCCCTTTGCCCCAATTGCAAAGCACTTGCCATTTCCCTAAGAGAGAACTGAAGAGGAGAATAAGACGTGGAAGAAGTTGATGCATGGTGATGAGGAGCCTTCAAAGCAATGGTTTTTTGAAGATCTTGTTCAATTATGGCTTGGAAAATATAGTAAGTTAGATGGCCTGATGCCAGGTATGCATGTCTGGTGCAATTTAGGGTTATAACAAATATGTTGTATTCCTTGTGGGAATAGCCTACAAGAATAACATTTGGATCTAAAGAGACCAATCAGTAGAATAATTGTTAGGTGAAAGCTTCCTAATTCGCCTAGCCTCTATACCCACCTACAAGCACATATCTCTCATCTAAGGTTTGTAAATTCCTCTTTCGAGGTGTTGATTTTGGTCAATTTCCAGAAACTTGGTTCTTGGTTAGCAAGGGGGAACACAACTTGAGAAGTGTAGAGGATTAACATGAGAACATTAGAATGCTAGAATGAATGACAATGAAAGGGAGAAGGTAATTTCTTGTTGAATTTTCCTCTAATGGGATGATCAAGTACAATTATATTTCCCCATAATTATTGTACTCATCCCATGCTTCAATAACTAAATAAGCAGACTTCCCCACCAACCTCTACATGGATTTAATGATTATATATTTAAGTCAATAAAGGTGGCAAGGTTTATTTTAAGGCACATGATGGAAAATTAGTTGAGATATTAGACCAAAACTTGGCAATAGAGAATTAATTTCCCACATCCCCCCTTCCCCTTCCCCTCTAGTGGAATCATATCCCCTCTCGTGCTCTTTGCAACCATCTTGGACCATTATATGTATGCATGCATGCATGTATGTATGTATGTATTTATGCATGTAAATATGTATGCATGTTTGTATGCATGCATGGATGTATCTATGTATGTGAACCCACCGTGGAAATCCTTCGACACGGTCCATAGAATTATTTTTACATCAACTTCATGCCTAGCCATTCATTAGTTAGGAATTGTTCTTGAGCTCCGCACTAGGAATTAATACTGGCATATTTACATCATTTATAGCTCAGGTCATTTGTTTAAGTTCATATGGATGGACTCACATAATTATACCACACATTTACAATTTATAAATAATATGATCCAATAAATTCTAGGGGAAAAAATGAGGTATTACAATAAACACATCTAATATCATTGTATAAAGGGAATCCTATAAGGAATTGAACTTTGTCTTCAATCTCCCCTAAGTTTCATAGATTACATATTTGTTTTTTCCAAGTAGTTTGTAGAAGAGTCCATCCTTCTATTTCGTTGTGCAATGCATGAGAGTTAGTTCTTAACTGCTCATCATTTTTTCTTAAGGTTTGCAACCTTATTAGGGTAGGAAGTATGAACAAGCCTTGAATTGATGGTGTTTTTATAATGCAACATATTCTATTTAATATTATTTTTTTACACACACACACCCAAAAATAAGTATTAAATACCAAGGGTTATTGCAATTGGTCATTGCCAATGTTGTTTGGCATTTGGTTAGTTCCATTTCAACAAGTGCTTGATTCGAATCCCCTTGGGTTAGGTGCACTAGTGTATGCTAATGAGATTACTTGGGATTCTATCCCTGGATGTGGGGAAGCATCCCTTGAGTTTCCATGCAAGTTTTTACTTGGAAAATTAAAATAGTAATAAAGTATTATGTGTGTTTTAATATTGCATATTTTAATACATATGAATCAACATCCCCAACTATCATACCATTTAAAATTCCTATGTTTAAGAACATAGAATGTACTTGAAAGATTTATTTATCTTGTTGTCCATAAAAATATTACATCTATCATACTTTAATAAGAAATTTATATAATCATTTTATAGAATAATATGTTATGTAAATAATCATCAAGGTTCTTGATGTAGATAGCCCAGGTGACCTCCCTATGGGGGACACATAGTTCAACCAATGAAAAAGACAATGAATCCTCCCTAAGAAGGATGTACCCCTCAACCTATCAACATCCATCTCAGTAAATGACGAAGATATCCATGATGTCCTCCATAAGGGGGATGCACCCCTCAACCTATCATCATCCATCTCAGTAAATGATGAAGATATCCATGATGTCCTCCATAAGGGGGATGCACCCATATATCTAGTAGAGTTCAACCCTTAAAGGGCACATTCTTCATTTATGACATCTTGTTTATTATGTGTATTGTGTGTAATCATGTAATTGCATATTTACAACCTTTGGGTTGCATGCAAAACTTGTTTATTATTTCTTTCTCATCCCTTGAGCTGTGTACATATTGAGTGGACTCATTGTATTCCTATACAAAGGCCAATTGTCTAGCATAATAAAGTAAGAGATTTTTCCTTGAGGTTTCTATGTTCTCTTGTTGCTATTGTTATTGTTCTTGTTTTTGGGTTAATTTTTTCTTTAGGATCATGTGATTGATCTCTCAGCTAGATTTTTCTTGTTGAGAGGTTCATATATACATTAATTGGTATTGGAGCTTCAGTCCAGGACTACTTATTCTTCAATATTGGGTTACTAGGTTCAATGCCCCACCTATATTCTTCTTATTCAATGACATAAGTTCAGATCTAGTTCTTTTGGAGTGTGTCCTCTCACCCAAAAATATGTCGACACCTACTTTTAAACACTCTCCCTACTTCAATCCATAATTTGAGTGGATTCCTTTCTCCTACAGGAAGACATAGACGTATTTGGTTCTTTGAGCTCATCCCTTCCACCCAAATATCCCTTGATATTTTTTCAGGTCAATGACTGATTTTTTTTTAGTTATTTTATATTGGAAATGATTCACATAACAGATCGTAGAAATTTAGATTGGGAATTTCCTCTTATTTTAGGATCGCCCTATCCTAGCACCCACCCTTCTCTAGTGGACTAGGGTTTATAAATCATAGCATCTATACCATGACTACTTTTGGGATCTTTGCCCTATAGCCATTTGTAGTTCTCATCGTATTAGATATCTCATGGATCCTCATAGGGAATCCTCTGTTGATGAGATTGAATCATATCAAGATTCTTTACATCTAGAGCTCATGAAACTATTACAAGAATCCCTACTCAGAAAATTCTAGCTCTCCATCTTCCAACTAGACACCAAAATTACCTTACCAAAATATGGAGGTCAAATTTATGAAGAAGCCTTTGATTCCTGGATCCATAGACTCACATCCTACTTTTAGAACTTCCCTAATATAATGTAGGATCAATGATTTCTCCTTGGAAACAATCATTTGGAAGGGATTGATCAGAGTTGGTGGCAGTCTCAATCTACAGAACCAACAAGCTGAATTGAGCTTAATGATGATGCTAATTCCAAATCTACTACAAAGAGCATCGAAAAATAGGATGAATTTTGTGATGCTATCTGGCAATGTTTTTATCCTTTGGGCTACATCTCCAATCTCATGTCTAGGTGGTTACATATATGTCAAGATCCCACACAAAAAATGCAATAGTACATTGAGGTGTTCATGTGACTATGGATTCAACTCATTCTAAATATATATGAGGTACTTAATATCAAATTTAATTTGGGTTCATTAGTTGTTTCATTTTGAAGTTTCCTTGTTTGAAAGAAGTTCCCTTGACCAAGCCTTTATTTGTTCTTTGATTATTGAATGAAAATTTCAAAGGCACCCTAAATCCCAACCATATAAAAACCCTAACTCTCCTACCAACCCTAATCCTCATAACACTCATACTAGCCCTAGACCTTCTCCCACTCATCCTAAAAACCCTAAATTCGCTAACCCTTCATCCCCTAGCCCAAACCAATGGTGTCACTTCCACCAAACACACACCCATTCTATCGTATATTGTTGTGTTCTCAAACATCAAGCTATATCCCAAGCATTGTTTATCAATTATTCCTATTGTACATACAAACACTACAAGGAGAACACCTTCTTGTGGAGATTTTTATGGAACCTCCCCGAAAAATTTATCCCTTAGTTGTTTATAGTGGAGGCGAGTAGCCAAAGGTTTTTTTACTGGTGCACCTTTAAGGTACATACCCACTAGTGTGCACCTAAAACATACTGTACAAGTACTTAAATGTTCAAATGCACCATCAATGTTCATAACATAGGTTGTTAGTGGACGTAGGTGGCCAAAGGTTTTTGTGGAGATTTTTTTTCCGTGCACCTTTACAGTACATACGCACTGGTGCACAGCTAAAACCTAATGCACATGGATGTGGATGTTCAAATGCACTGTGATACATTATAAAAAAAGTAACAAGAATCAATCAAAGTGCATCAGTGCCATTGAATCTTATGTAGTGGTGCGTAAAATTGTCCTATGGTGCAATGTGATTGGGTAAATAGAAAAAAATTACAAGACCAATTTTCATTGTGAAACTTCATCCCATGCTTCCAATCTATGAATCAAGCACCGAGGCTCACTCTATTTTCAAGGAAACCCTGTTTCCGGTGCTCCTTGGCGAGTTGAATAGCTCCACTAATATATTCCACACATTTCCAATTTTTGGAAATAACCATGAATTTTAATTTTTTCTCAACAATGGAACCATGCCTCCTTAGGACATAAGAGTCCAGGTAATTTGTGTATTACCTTCTCATTTTCATTTTCATCCATTTAAAATTTGAATTTATCTTGAAATTTGAGACTTTTTTCAATTTTTTCCCAGCTCCACTCAGTGCGCTATTTCGATTTAGCTCACCTTGAAGCAGTGCGTCCTGTGCTAACTTCATAGTAAGCACCTCAACCAATGCGTGTAATTTTTACCGTGATTAACTAGTGCTTCCTATTAAACACCCCACATCTACTGAGTTATAAAAGACAACGTCCGGTAAACAACATGCTCGTGCTTTTTGAACACAAAATCACCAGCGCGTCCATTTAAAAAAGTGCATCGGTCAAAATACGACACATAAAATTTAACTTAGCGGTGCAACCATTTAAAAAAAATGCATTGGTGCCATTAATAGAAATACACTGAAACATATATTGACCGATTTGGCATAGTGGGGTGTTTCCTTTGACACCCTGTATCCAGTGCTCTACGCTTCACAAAGAACTGCTAAACAAAACGATTGTGCTTCAATAACATGGTAGCACTAGAGCATTATTAGTAACACATCACACCCTTTAATTTACAATAAATAAATATAACAGAACAGTGTCCATAGTGCCAACAACAACACCGGTGCATTATACGAGAAAAATCACCGCTTAACATCATGTTGGTGCTTTGGAAACTATATCACATCAATGTGATTAGTTAGCGAAAGTGCACCGCCATGTTTTCATTCCATAAAAAATGAGGTGGCGGTGCATTTATACTAACCAAATGAATCGGTGCTATGGGACATCTCGGTGGATGGCCCATTATCGGTGCTCTCAACAATGGAATGCACAGTTAAACAAAATTTGATGCTCCAATAACATGATAGCAAATTTTGGTGCATTTATATTAACACATCAAACTACTTAAGTTGCAATAGAAAAAATTTAACATGTTGGTGCACCTAGGTCCAAACAACACATCAGTGCTATAAAGAGCATGGAATCAGACTGAAATTTCACAAATTATCAACGCATTTCATCTTATGGTAAGAACCATTAAGATCCTAGGCAGTGCACCAATTGAGATAAATGCATCAGTGTGTTCTATTAATTGAATGCACCACTCCGTTTTTGAAACAATTTTTTTTCTCCACTGTGTATCAAATAAATACAACGCACTGGTGTTGTGTACTACAAGACAACGAGAATAATACATAATAATTTACCATATCTGTTCATTTTATGGGATGCCTCGTTACCAGTGCGTTACAAGAAAAACACACTAGTATCAACACATACAAAGTTAAAATGGAGCATCAGTGCATTACATTCACTGAAACACACTGATGCGGTTAAGTGAGTTGCACGGGGAAAATATTTAAAAAATTATCATTGTGATGCATCTTTTAAAATGCATCTGTTTCTAGTGAGTCATAAAATACAGTGCATCGTTAAAAAACAATAAATGCTTGAAGGAACAAAGAGGATTGTTGTGTTTCATATAACAAAGCACATCGCTTGATTTATCATTAAAAAATTCTACTATAGCAGTGTGTTCCTTAGAACCAACCATGACGAGTTACATAGTTCATATGTGAAATGGAATCGCGAGTCATTTTGTATGACAACGCTTAACTGGTGCACTATATATCACAACACACTGCTATAGATATCGGTGCTCGACTAAAAATGATGCATTGATGCGTTAAATTTAACACATCATTGTTCTGTGCCGTATGTATGATATGGAGCACCGGTAGGAGTGTGTATGAAGTTATTAATAACACCAGTTACTTTTTCACTTTTTGTTTGCAAACACAAAATAATTTTAGTTTTTGATAAATACAAATTAGTTATATATGTTTGTGTTTTATATTTTAATTTTGTTCTCTCTCTCTCTCTCTCTCTATATGTCTAAAAATATTTTTACGTGAATTAGATATGATGATGACGTCGAATGTAGTAGCAACAACAATAGCATGCAAAGCCAGAAGAAAAACAATTTAATTCACAAACTATATATGAAAACCTCCACAATTAAATTTTGTGGAGGTTTTGCTTTGCGGAGGAAAAAACAGAGGCCACTCTTCGGTGCCTCTCATAATTTAGCACATGGAATCGATCCTCTACCACTTCCTCATTGCTCTGACTCACATATCCTCCTCCATGGGACACTCAACTTTCTCCAAGATATTGTCCTCGTCATTCCTATAGACACAATATGAAATGGTGTCAATTCTCTTGTAGATTGCATACCTACACGTCGTCTTTTTCGCGTGCATCAAATAAATACAATGCATCGGTGCTGTGTACTACAAGACAACAAGAAAATACGTAATAATTTACCACATCAGTTCATTTTATGGCATTCCCCATTACCAGTGCGTTACAAGAAAAACACACCAGTATCAACACATACAAAGCTAAAACGAACCATTGGTGTGTTACATTCACTGAAACACACCGACGCGATTAAGTGAGTTGCACCAGGAAAAATATTTAAAAAATTATCATTGCAATGCATCTTTTAAAATGATTTTCTCATGCTTCATAAAAGACAATGCATCATTAAAAAGCAGTCGATGCTTGAAGGAACAAAGAATACTAATGTGTTTCATATAACAAAGCACACTTCTTGGTTTATCATTAAAAAAATCTACTACAATGGTGCGTTCCGTAGAACCAACCACCCCAAGTTACACAGTTCATATGTGAAATGGCATCGTGGGTTGTTTTGTATGACAACACTTAATTGGTGCACTATTAATTAGAACACATCGCTATAGATATTGGTGCTTGACTAAAAATGACGCACTAGAGTGTTAAATTTAACACACCGATGTTCGGTGCCTTATGCATGATATGGAACATCAATAATGGTGTACATGAAGTTATTAATAACACCCGTTAATTTTTCACTTTTTGTTTGCAAACACAAACTAATTTTGGTTTTTGATAAATACAAATTAGTTATATATGTTTGTGTTTTATATTTTAAATTTGTATTATCTATGTATATGTGTCTAAAAATATTTTTATGTGAATTAGATACAATGACGACACCGAGTGCATCAACATGAGTAACCAAAAGAAAAATCATTTAATTCACAAACTACATATGCAAACCTCCACAGTTAAATTTTGTGGAGGTTTTGATTTGCGGAGGCAAAAGCAAAGGTCACTCTTCAATGACTCTCATAATTTAGTGCATGGACTCGATTCTCTGCCACTTCCACAGTGCTTTGCCTCACATCTCTTCCTCCATGGGCCACTTGAATTTCTCCAGGATATCATTCTGGTTATTCATGTTGCCATAATATGAACTGGTGTCAATTATCTTGTAGATCACATACCTACACCTCCTCTTCTTCACCTCGAGGGGGATTATCAAATAGCTCTTTGAGGATGGGGAGGAATTTAGTATCCCCAAAGTATATGTAACCGAGGCCCTTATTGATGGCACCGAGTACATCAACTTCGTTCCCTTTCAAGTCCGTCATCTTGGCCCCTACTTTGACATAATTAGGACTACCGAGCTCTACAATCAGAGCTTCCCAGTGCCCCTTTTCCATGTTCAACAAGAAAGGACCCTGGTGGATGTCTTAATTATAACACTATGTCAACCTCAAGAATGAACTAAGATCCATATTATATATTTAATAGAAGTTAAGAAGCACATTTGGAAAATATTTAAGAATCACATTTGGAAGATCCATATAGTATATTTTATGTTGCTCGTTTCCCTTTTATTGCTCTCCCATTTCTTTTGCCACATCATTATCTTCCTCAAATAGGACCGAATTAATGACAATGACCTCCCCATTATTGATCGTCAACTTGGCATCCCTCTATATAGACTCGATCCTCTACCACTCCCTTAGTGCTCTGGACCGCATCTCCTCCTTCGCGGGCTGCTTGAATTTCTCCAAGATACCGTTCTTGTCATCCCTGTCACAATATTAATTGGCATCAATTCACTTGTAAATCACATACCTAAATAACTTAAATACTTAAAAATAAAAATTTGAATAATGATGCAATATAACATATGAAACAAATATTACTTATTAGTCATGTTAAGGCTCCAAAATGACTATATTGATAGATGTTGGCATGTAATCACCATCAATATAGTGACCCATATGATCCATATGTTATGGAGATTCTTTAATTGATAACCCTTAAAAGAACTCTCTTGCATTAATCTTTATTATATATATTTTTAAATAGATATATTTCATCGCTCTTGCGACGAATAGGATCGTCGATAACATTGGTAGTTTGTCGCAACTATCAATGCTTCATTGCTCTTGAGACGAACAATTTGTTGCAAGAACCACTTCGATCATCTCTATTGTGACGAATAAGATTGTCAATAGTATTGATAGTTCGTCACAAGAACTTCTCTGGTCATCTCTCTTGTGACGAATAATATTTTTGATAGTATTGATAGTTTGTCACAAGAACTACTTCGGTCGTCTCTCTTGCGACGAATAAGATTGTCGATAGTATTGATAATTTGTTGCAACTATCAAGGCTTCATCTCTGTTGAGACAAACTATCATTACCATAGGTGATACTTTATCCTTGAATAGTTCATCGCAAGAACTACTCCGATCATCTCTCTTGCGATGAGAACCCTAGGTCGTCCCTCTAGTGATGAGCTCCGTAGGTCATTGTTGAGTCTCTATTTTGACATAAGATAATGCCATATCTTACCCTATATCTAAAACTTTTTGCCTCTGTTATAAACCTATACTGGACTACTCCCTCCCAAAATACATGCCTAATAGCTATGTCATGTCTACAAGAGGTAATTGGTGATTTAAAGCATGTTTGTTTAACTTTCTTAAATTAATTCGATTGAAAGTGTTTTATTTTGTATAGTCCTAATGATTTGATTTATGAACAGTCTATCTGGAACTAACAGACACCGTGTAATCCAGTACCAAATCCATTATGGTACCCAAGACAATTTTTAATCCAGTACCAACTCCATTCTGGTACCAAGACGTGTGCTATTCCGGTACTACCTGCTCCGTTCTATTCCGGTACTAGACTCGCAACTGTGTTCAATCCGGTACCAGAACCTCTGTTTCCAGAATGCACCAGTTGGACTTGAATAATGGTGAATATTTCGAGAAGACAATTGGATAGAAGCGCCTGAGTCAGTTTTCCAGTTGCAAGAGACTCCATCACTCATGCACTTCGTGTCATGAGGATGGAGTTGATTCCTAAAAATTCAATGTAAATCTTAAATGTGAAATTTCTCAAACTGTTTAATGTTTATCCATAGATATTGATAGTATTAGCTTACCTTATATAAGGAATGATGTATAGATGATAAAAAAATATAATAGTGAATGTAAGCAATATATGGTAAGAACCAGACAATACTTATCATTATCATGTATGAAGTAAAACACTATTGATCCAATTTACCAGTTGAATTAATACAGAAGATCTTTTATGTCAATTCTTGGATGTGAGTGAAAAGTTTTAGTTTGTTACTCCCTTAAGAGGTTCCTTATTGGTTCGGCAAGGGCCCACCACCCCAACTAAGGTAAACCTCCTTGTATACATTCTGTGTGTTTGTGTGGATAGTTTACAACAATGTGTGTGTGATTGGTCTTTATTTAATTTTCAGGATTGAGCATTGAGTTAATCATTTTGGATTGGTGTGAATATGCAAGTGTTAGATCGAATATACATTTCATTCTCAGATGTTGAAGGTATCTATTTTATAATTTGAAGTGTGGGACTGATATTTTGAGTTTATGACTGTAGTAGACCTAGTATCGCAAGGGACCAAGAGACTTTGTATTTCATCTTCATGTGCTGTAATAAAGTCTTTCAGTTATAGTGAACTTCCCTTGTGATGGTTTGATTGAATTACATGAGGTTGAAGTTGGCTTTTGTTTCGAGAATGGTTGGAATTGATTGTTTTAATTGCTACAGGAGACAAGATTCTTAAAGTTAATCTTTTAAATTCAAGCGCCTGAAATGAACAGACTTGTTTCTCTAGGACAAAATCTCTTTGACTGACTGTTTGTTTAAGTTTCATTATCAGTTTTTCTCTTCTAGGTTCAGAGAATACTTTGGAGTATTTAGAAATCTTATAAATAGGATTTTTATGTTATTAATTATTTCCTATATGCAACAGACTTAGGTAGGTTACTTGTTCTCGGCACATATGGTGTAACGACTCTTTCGATTACGAATCCCAGATTGAGATTTAAATGGGTGTGAGATATACATTGAACATATTGACGCACCAACATTTTGGCACTGTTGTTATCAGATAAATCGGTAGGTGTGGACACTAACAGATCTCCCTAGATCCACTTGGATTTAGAACAAAACAGGACAGGACACGACTCTTTCTCTAGGTTGCAGTCATTGAATCAACTACTAATAAGGAATGAGTGACATACCTTTATATCACTTCCTTAGGTCTCTGTTTTTCCCACTTCACTCCGGTGCTCTTTTGAAATCAGGTCCAAGACAACACAAACCAACCAAAGAAAAGATGACAAAGTATATTCAATGTCAACCTATGCATATGATCAAGGAGTTATGTAATAAAATAAGAGTGATTTTATGGGAAAGGGACATGCCGCTGTATTATATTAAATGAAAGTAGAAGATACAACCAGATCACCTTGATGTCGCAAGCTTCCTTTCAGTGACCCTTGGTTCCAACACACACACTTGCTCTACGTTTGCATGAAGAAGATCTAGTACAACTTGATAGACCAAATAGAGTCTTCAAGGTTCTATCCAAGCAGATTTCTCCACACAATTCTTTCACCAATTCTTCATTCAATCTTGCTTAACCTTTTCCATGAGAAACCTTTCAATATATAGGAGAAGGAGAGATGGTTAAATGGATGAGGATGATCCCACTAAATCTGAGAAGTCAGTAGGATGCCAACCATGCAAATGCAAACTAATTTTAGAGAAGATTCCCTTCTAGAACCTTCGTGACCTCTTCTCTTTTCCAAGCTTTGAAACAGGTTCTCACCCTAAGTGTGGGTTGCCTGCGAAAATGAAGGATTTTTGCACCCTATAACATAGGCAACCTGTGAACTCATCTTAAAAATGTGTTTTTTGGCAGAAGACAACAGTCACTTTTCTCAAGCAAAAATTCCTTGTGGGAGCCTGAATACATCACTTGTAGAGACATCACCAGAGTGACCAAAATAATGTGTAATAGAATGCCCCCCAAAGTACGAGGCCAGAACTTGTGATAGCCGAAATACTTTGTAAAATGCGTGTGTGTGTCAGAAACAAGGAGTGCACCTAATCGGAAACCTGTAAACAACCAAGCATCTGTAGAATATAATACCAGTTATGAGGTAGGAATTCCCATGCTCAGATCACAACTGAATGGAATCATAAACGTAGGTCATGGCCACCAATCATACACCGTGGATCCATGCTGTCAAAATGCTACATAGCCACTAGGAATACATTATGGATCTATGTGAAGACTTGAATTAAGACATAGCCATGTGACATACAAAGTGGATCTATGTGCCGATACAAATCATACATACTCCATCACAGCCTGGATAAAAAAGATGAGACCTAGGGTCTTCAATCCCGTCACCTGAAAGTACGAATCTAGCCATGCGATTACATGTGCTGAAGTCGAAAATGGTAGAAACCACTTGATTACCGGTCATTGATGAAAATCGTTAACAAGTGCGAGGGAAATCACCATTGATGTCAATGACTCCCAAGGTATCGAAGTACAATCCGAACGAATGCGAATGAATGAGCTGAAGTCGAGCACGCGACAAAATCTCTCGATCATGGATCAATGATGTGAAACCCCTGTCGAAAGTGAAGAGACCTGCCATTAAGGCATGCAAGTTCTAAGGTACTAAATGATTTCTAAGTCTCATTCCCGGATAATGAGTTGTGTTAGCACTCGGTAAATTTCCTAGAGGTTGAAAAAGAAGAAATCTACAAAGGTAACCTTAACCAACCGCTTTTAAAGCTGGGATCTAGCCCTTCCAGCTTCAGAGAGGGATCTCTCTATATATTTTAGCTTTGTTTTAAATTAAGATATTAGGCTAGCTATAGAAAATGTAGGTTTCGTTGTAAGGGTTTTTGAAGTTGGTTGAGACAAACTACACATCCATTGGGCTATGGGGTCTGTATTTAATAAATCTGAGATGCAACCAGAAATGATGAAGAAATCTTTCACAAGGCGAGATAACACGCTCACTAGATCTTTAATAATTTAAGTGATGAACAGAAGAAAAGATAAGGAAAATAACTCCAATTAACAAGCACTTAAGAATATCTTAACTGAAGATATTTAGAAGATGGACATTAAAATCTATAGAATCGGAAACAGGGTATCAGAGATAAATCCTGCAACATAACGCTAGTCATACAGATTAGTTATAGAAAACAAGATGATTACAGAGCAAGGAAACATTTGACTAAGAAAATCACATCACCAGTGAACATGCGCAAGAATCCTGTAAAATGCCTCTTCTTTATTAGTGGTAGGTCTCTTCAAAAATAGTACAGCTTGATAGCAACCGGGTGTGCGGATCGACAACCCTCAATACATTGAAAAAAGAAGTATTTATAAGTCAAAATACAAACGTTCCTGTCATAACTGAGCAGGACGTGCTCATCCTATT
>ML797839.1:30695-47778 GCA_009831015.1 Picea engelmannii
GGGTATTAGGTTTTATAAACAAAGCAATAAAAATAATATAAAAAATCAATAAAAAATAGTAAAAAGTGAATAAATATGGGTGAAAAGGACTTTTTACCATTTCATTGTTACTTTGCCAAAAACGTGTCCAACATACCTCATTTCCCCCCAAATTTATTTACTTGATTGTGGGAGGTGCAAGCGATCATTCGGCGAATGGTTTCAGCCAACGAGGTAATCTCTTGATTCTCCAACTTTTCCAAGGTTTATTTTTGTTTTTTATTGGCAATTTTTTGGGTTTTGAGTCCATTTTAGGGTCGGAACATGGGCCCAAGCATTCTCACAGGTGGGCCATGCAGGACTTGTGAGAATATAATATTCTCGCAGGTGGGCTTTAGGCTACCTGCAAGAATCTCGCACTGTGCAAAAGGTCCACCTGCGAGGGCCGAAAAATGGATTTTAAAGTGAGGTTTTTCTCAATAAAAATTATGGAAGAGTTTAAAACAAGTTGCTAACTTCCCTCTCATGGATCTTTTGCAGGTGTTTGACCATCACGATGTTGGAATGGAGAGAAGGATAACATGAGGAGAATGATGCAATTGTCGGGAATGACCCAGGTACAGTCGCTACCCTCTAGGACTGTGGGCTCTTGAAATTTTTCAGGATCTCAGGCATGAGAGCCCAAATCAGGTTGTTGGAATACCTGGTCCACATGTGGGACGTGGATCAATAGTTATTTTATGTGGGAGTCCATATGCTAACACTAGATATCGAGGATATCTACTTTCTGACAGGGTTGTCATGGCATGGATACCATGCTACTTTGATCGGAGGTAGAGGCGACAGACTCCCTATGAGCGAGTATGTTCACCAGTATTGTGTTCTCAAGGAAGAGAGAAGAAAGGGTAAGGTTTCCATTTGGGGGGTCCAAGATCTGACCCAACAGACCATCTTGTTTACTATTTCATGCATGGTTGGGAGCGTAGCTCCGCACATGGCTCTCCAGAGCTATTTCCAATATGCCATAGAGTGCATAGAGCCTCGGGTTTTCAACTTTTCGAATGCAGTTCTCCACAGTATGAAGAGATAATTGACGAAGTGCAGAAGGGGTGACTTGAAGTAGTTTGGGTACGGGTCACTTTTGGTGTCATTCTTCCTTGAGAGGGTCCCGTTGCTGCGACTACAGGTTGATTGGGGTTTACTGGCCCCACATGATCCGAGGATGATGAGGTGGTGTAACCTCATGGATGGACATGTAGCATGGCCTATAATCAAGTATAATGATTCATTTTTTGACTGGTTGAGGCCCCAGATGCTGATGATCAACGATTATGCATATGCCGGTTTGGATTTCCAAGGGGATCAGGATTTGGTCCTACCTGAGGATGCTCAATGGGGTGACTTAGGTGAGAAGTACACAATTTGTTCTTTTTAAATGCTTTTGCAAATTTTATCATATGAAATGTTTTTATGTATATCCAAGGACTAACCAAAAAATTTCTTTTTGATGACACAGAGGTGGGGTTGTATCGACATCCAGGAACATCTCCCATTCAAAGGCGAGGAGAAGTGAATCCAGTGGCGAGATGGGATGACAAAGACTATGAGGCAGTGGAACAAAACTTAGAGGGGTTGACTGCGGATGTCCCAGACATTGCTATTGGGGAGATCCCTAGACGTTATCAGCCCCATACTGTGGGTGTGTCCAAGTCTCTCAGTCGACTGCTCCGTAGGGTAGCCCGATCAGTTGTGTGTTATCGTGAGCGTCATCTGTGATGTTATTTTGTAGAAGCCATGGGCTTTGTATTTTGATATTTTGATCCTTGGACATAAAATTTTTGTAAAAAAATTTGATCGTTATATACATATATACAGCTTCTACCAACTTATTTTGTGTTGTGTTATACATGTGATGTGTGATTGGTTTATAAATGTCCCAAATATCTGTCTAACACATAGTTACCTAAGGCATCAGTCAATGTATTTAGACATCTAGGAATGTGTTGATATTCGATATAATCAAAATAACGTTCCAAGAGGCGAATTCGTGAATATACCCGTAATAAAGTAGGACTTTAGATAGCATAGACATTACTTAACTGTAGTACTACTAGCTGCGAATCGAGTCGTATAACCAGGTGGCAGATATTAAGTGAAATAGCATCCATCAACAATTTGATGACGATGTTATATTCTGCAATATTATTGGTCGCACGACCGAGACACACACCTCTTAGACTGATAAGTTTGTTTGTAGGGGCATAAATTTCCCATGCAACAAAAGCAAGGTTCTGAGTACTACAGCTAGCGCCATCGGTGAAGCTAATGTGGGGTGGAAAAGACTCTGACATCTGGAAACCAAGCACAACGCAAGATAAGCAGTTGAGGGCAAAGACCAAATAACGAAAAAGAATACTAAAGTAACACACAAAAAGTATGATACAATAAAATACAAGCACTCATGCACAAGTGATCTTAAGCATAATACTTCTTTAAGTACAACCCATTTCTGGGTTCACTCAAAGGGATACCATCATAGTCCACCAACTCGTAAGCTCCTTTCTCCAAAACTCATCTGACGATATAAGGACCTCGCCACATAACTTCAAATTTTTTGACTCCTAGCATGTCCCGATCTTGTTCGTAAAGGAGAACCAGAACACCTTTAGAAAAAACACGTGGCTTGACATGTTTGTCATATTGGGCTTTGACGCGTTTCTTCTTTTCTTCTATAACTAGGGTGGCATCATGACGGGTTTCGTCTAACTGCATGAGATACAATAGACGTTCTTCTTCGGCAGAAGTGTTTGGGAGAAGTTTGATGACTAGTTTTAGGGAGGGTATCTCACATTCAATCGACAAGATGGATTCTGGACCATAGACTAACTAGAACGGTGTGAACCTGGTAGTAGACTTAACAGATGTCTGGTAAGCCCACAATGTTGAAAACAACATCGTGTGCCAACTCATTTTGTGAATCCCTATCATTCGTCGAAGCATGGTAATGAGGATTTTGTTTATTGCTTCAATTTGGTCGTTGTCTTGTGGGTAATAGGGTGTTGAGTTTTCATGGAGAAGACCCAAATTTTCAGTGTGTTCGGACATCATGAAGTTTCTAAAGTGGCTACCATGGTCAGTAACAATAGATTGAGGAACACCAAACTGAGCAATGATGTGATTGAATATAAATAATGCTACAGTCCTTTCGGTATTGTTGAATGTTGGCATCGCCTCAACCCATTTCGTAAAATAATCTACGATTACAATAATGTATCCATGCCCCCTGGCTGAGTGAGGGTGACATGTCATGAAATCAATACCCCATTTCACAAAAGGACCAACAGAGACCATAGGGTGTAGAGGAGCATGGTGTGATCATATTTTATTGTTGTAGGTTTGGCAAGCATGGCATTTTTGGACAACAATTATACAATCGTTGAATAAAGAAGGCCAAAAATATCCCGCTCATAAGATCTTCTAGGCAGTAGCATTCCTAGACATGTGACCACCACAGGCTCCATAATGGAAGTCATTTAGGGCTTTCTCGGCTTCATCAAATGCGAGGCAGCATCGAAAAATAGATTCAATCCCACGATGATAAAGAGTATCACCAAGGATAATATAATGACGAGCTTGGTAGCATATTCGACGTCGGTCAGTGCTAGAAAAAATGGGCCAGAAAGTCTGGGTCTGGAGATATATGATGATATCTCCATACCAAAGGTCTTCGGAACTGATCAGTAAAAGGGATTCATCGAGTAATGAATCTTCTGCTACATTTTTCGTCTCAGAGTAGGGAAGGTTGCATATCAAATCAACAAACACCAAGGATTTCTTGGACTTAGTGCATTCGAATTCTAAGTCAAACTCCTGGAGTATTACGATCCATTTGGAGTCTTTTCCCCCTAGCAATTGACGTGTAAGAATGTGCTGCATAGGGTTGCATTTAGAAATTACTATAGTCTTGCGAGAAAGGATATAGTGCCGAAAACTTTGAACAACTTGGACGGCTGCCAAGGCCATGCTTTCAACATGTAAATACTTGGTTTCAGTAATCGTGAGACTCTGACTCAAGTAATAGATGACATGTTTGTTATGAGAATCATCCTCCTGGATGAGAACCATAGCGATGGTATAGTTTGAGGCTGTGAGGTAAAGGAAATAATCCCAACTGTAATCGGGTGGGAAGAGTAGTGGGGTACATGTCAAAGACAGTTTCAAAGATTCAAAATATTTGTTGGCAGTGGTATCCCATACGAACTCAGAACCTTTCTTGAGCAGTCACATAAATCCAAGAGTTAGCTCAACATAGTTCGGGATGAAACGACGGAGAAAGTTTGCCTTCCCTTGCAAACTTTGTAATTGGCGAAGTGAGGAAGGAGAAGGAATATTGAGAATCACCTCGACCTTCAAAGGATCTACCCTGATCTCTTGACGTGAAAAAATAAAGCCCATAAGTTGGCCGAATTCTATGCAAAAAACACATTTGTGGGGATTCAAGCGTATGTGGTAAAACTGACATCGAAGAAAAATGGCACAGAGGTGTATTGGATGATCTACACGGTGCATGGAATGAGCAGGTAAGTCATCGAGATATGGCTGCACAATGTGCTTTATATCATGAAAGGCGTAAGACATAACACGTTGGAAAGTTGCATCGACATTCTTTAAACCGAATGGAAGTTTTCGGTAGGCGAAAGTGCCCCAAGGACATATAAAAGTGGTCTTGTGTTGGTCCACGGGTACGATATTGATTTGATTATATCCGGAGAAACCATCCATGAGAGAGAATATTTCACTTCCGACACAATCGTCGACGATCTGGTCAACGAAGGTGGTAGGGAAGTTGTCTTTAGGACAAGCTTTGTTAATGTCTCTATAATCAACGCACACGCGGATTGTGCCTTGTTTCTTGTCAATCAGAACAAGATTGGAAACCCAGTTAGTTAGAGCCATAGGGTAAATAAAGCCAACTTTGAGAAGTTTCTCAACTTCAATCTTGATAATGGCTGCTTTATGTGGGTGGACCGGACGACCGAACGGGTTTAGCGCTCGGGTATGTCTTAATCTCATGTACCACAATGTCGGGGTCAATCCCGGACATTTCTTCATAGATCCATGCGAAGACGTCACAAAATTCTTGGAAAAGAGACTTGTAGGTGACAACTTCGTCATGGGAACACGAAGCTCCGATATGCACATTTTCGACAACTCCAGGTTTTATGGATATGTTGAGGGGGATGGTGGGTGAGAAATTACTTAAGTTCCCTTCGTAGAAAATATCGTGTGTAGAATTTGGAACGGTAGAAATGATGACAATGGTCGACGGAGTCGAGATTCGTTGGTAACCCTCGATGGTGTGTTGTTCCAGGAAGAGGATGGAACGATGATGTCCATCATCCCAAGGGGTGTCCTCCATGGACATAACAGACATAATCATCTCGTCCGTGGGAAAAATGATGCAGAATGGATCCGGAGATACATCACTGAAAGAGGGGGTAGAAGGGGTTTCCAATTGAATGGATTTATAAGAGGATTCGATCGAACTCAAAGACATTTCGTCGCCATAACGAAGATGATCGCTGCGGTTGGGTACCATCCACGGGTTGTAATGTTGATACTGAGAGGGGGGTGAATCAATATCAAGTACAATTTAAAGCCTTTTTCAACTTATACTTAAACCATTCAACTATATCCAATGAGAAATGAACAATAGTATAAGAGTTACACCAATACACCATAATACACCATGCACAATATATGAGAAATAATCAATAGTTTATTGTTCAAGGGAAGTAATGACTTCCAAAGGTAGCTACAACTTCCAAATGTAAAGGGAGGGATAAACCTACAAGAGGGAGATACAATACTCCAATATCAAGAGAGAGTTGAACTCTCCATCCTTTCCCCTTCCTTCCACACAAGAATATATGAGAGATAATAAAACTTTACATTAAATCATCACCATCAACCAATCATTACATAGAACCTGATAATGCTTTTTGAGACTTCTTCAATTTCTACAGTTCTTCAATTCTTGGAGTAATTTGATCCTATAGATAATATTACTCAATGTATTCTCTGAAACTCCTCTAATTTTCATTCCTTGAATCCTCCCCAAAAGGAGGTTATAGAAAGAATGGTAGACTTTATTCAATTCTAGTCTATTAAGAAGATCCAACTTGTACAACATTCCCCGCGCTAAATATTTAACATCTGATTCTGAAACTCACACAAAAGAAACTATAGTCCGTATGCTTTCCAATGGAAGTGTTCCTACTTAATTTAGATTATTTATGAAGAGGTTATGACTGTTTTACCTGGAACACCTGTTTATTGACTAGCTTCAGAACTGGTCACAAACCCTATCTTCCACAGAGTGTATCTCCATAATTATAGAGAATCAAGATCTGAAATTTTTACCAGAGGTACCTTGATATGTCTTCTCAATACCATAGTGATTTCACCATTTGAATCATTCTAGAAAAAAGTTATAGAAAAAATGGTAAGACGACCTGAAAATAACATACCTTAGAACACATCACCAAAATGCTTCATCCTCCCTTGAAATCCAGCCTTCTTTACTTCCGATTTCCTCTGAAATTTGAATTGTATCCAATGAATGTATAATGATGTTTATTTATACCATTTATGTCACTTCCTTTTAACATTAGGGGTGACCTGACACTTTCTTATTTTGTAATTCTTTTCTTTAATTATCTTCAGGGCCTACATGTACTTCCTTCTTGAATTCACTTTGTCATCTTCAAAAATTCATTTCTCCTCAATCATGAGGATCCATGTGACATGCCACATACCACCGAAAACAACATGATGTATACTATCCATCCATGGGTGTTTTATTTGCATGTGCATTTTCCTTCATGTCCAAATACCTTCGTCAATCTTGCGGTCCAAAACCCATGACTAGGGTTGACATCAATGACAACAACCAATCTTCCAACATGTAAGATGCAGGGATTCTGTGAATAGAGGTGGAGATCATGTTGATCAAGGCAAAAAATCGATGTGGAACATCGGGTGTTGGAATGGGGAAAGTAATCATCAAAGAGGAATCTTTAAGAAGACCCACACCGAATTTCTCATATCCAGGGGGGTTTTTGCAATGAAAGGTACGTTGTCGGTACGTGCATCAGAGTGAAAGAAGGCCAATTGGTCTACGATGACTACTTTTCCTTGATGTGGGAAACACAAGACATGGAAAAGGGTGGACACAACTGCATGCATGAATCAATCTATCTATGGCCAAGTAGAAGGTTGTAATCGAGAGGAGCGTCAAAGACCTTCACTTCAACGTTGACCGTTTTTCCTTCTAATGTAATAGGCAACAAAGAGAGGACATCATAAGGCTTAAACCTAGAGCCATTGAAGGCTTTGAGAATTTTGTGGGATTCAATCAAAGGGGGAGAGCCGATGGCTTTCCAGCAGGTAATAGACATGACACACGTCAAGACACCCTCATCAATAACTATTCTACAAATGTTTTTGTCGGAGACAATAACTTGTATTTGGAATGCGAGTTGAGGGGGTAACCTTGGAATGTGATATTCCAAGTCAAAAATTATTAAATTTGTATCCGTAGGGTTGATTCTGCCAATATCTTTCAACAGTGCCTTCCGTTGTATAGGAAAACTCTGAAGGACTTCGAGGGTTGACATCGCGGATGGTGCTTGGGCCAGATATTCGACAATACTGTAGTTCTGGGTGGCACGTGCATGAGGATTGAAAGCAGATTTTCGAACAACACCCTTTGGGGGAGGGCGAAGGACTGTCGGTCGTTCGATATGAAAAGGACCATTGGTAGGTGGAGTCATGTGATATGGTTGGACCAACGAAGGAGGTATTGCATCAACCTTCTCTTTGGAGGAAGAATAATATTTGGCTCGAGTGGTAAGTGTGATGTCATTCTTCTTTGAATCACCTATACACATTAAGACATAAGATGTATTGGATGGGGAAGGTTGGTCATGAATGACCAATTGGGTCTATTGTTGGGAAGGGAAGGGTTGTGACAACATGGCCGGAGTGGGGGGTTTCGAGGTCCCTTGAAGGAACTTAGTAACCTCGGCTCGTCATGGACAATCATTAGTATAGTGATCACCACCACAGATAAGACAAGGGTATTGGGGTTTGCACTTATCCCTACCATCAACAGATGGTGTTTTGGTTTTCTCAGATTGCGGATTATTTTTATCCTCTTTGTTCTTACCCTTTCCTTTTTTGGATTTATTTTTGTCGGCGAGGGTAGATTGAACAGAGTTTACCTCAGAAGTCTTGTCGGTGGGAGGGGTAGGAGACAGAGCATTTTGAACATTAGAAGAAATGGATTTGGGGTTGTTGCTAGAGGTTTGGACGGAATGAGGTTGGGCATGGAAAGTGCCAATCACTCCATTAGCTACATGAGAAGTAGTAGGAGTAGTTGAAGTAGCAGAAGTAGAAGGATGAGGTGCGTCAGGGAGTAAGTTGTAAAGAATACCCGTTTGTGAGTAAACGAGGTTGAGGTATTGAGCACGACTGATTTCCTGTTCTTCTGTGACAACTCCACCCATGGCGATGTCATGAGCGATGTCGTTCATGAATGATTTCGTGAACCACTCTGCCAACAACTGATCAGGAAGTTTGAGTTTGATGACACGTCATCTCCATCACCACTCATGAATGTGATCATAGATATGAGTGGATTTGGTTTGTTTGAAAGAACTCAAAATTTTGGTTCCCATTTCGTAGCGGATCGGTAACTGGTAGTGGGTGAGGAAAGCCATAGCGAGGGTGTTGAAGTCGGCGAAGAAGCCTTGTGGTAATTCTATATACCACTTCGCGGTGGAACTTGTGAGGGTTCACTGAAAAAGGCGTAAACGAATAGAGTCATCCATAAAGGAGTTGGATGAGCACCAAAGGTGAAAAGTCAATACATGATTGTTCGGGTCCTCTCCCAGTTTACCATCGAATTTAGGGATGTCAGATGGTAGTTTGGCTGGTATGGCGGGCCATTGAGGAGAGTGATGGATCAAATCATTTAAAATATTTGACAGATCAGGGAGGTCCAAGGTGGATAAGACGGGTAACTATCTATTCACATGTGGGTATTGGTGACTTTGGGGAGGGAATCCCGTCGATAGACTAGTGGGACCATAAGCGGTTTGCATATAATGTGAATATGTGGGTAGATTCGGTTGTTGGTGTGGAGGAAATTAATTCATAGGGTTGTACCCTTGAAAAAGGGTGTGGGGTTGAGCGTTCGAACCCCAAATAGGATTAGACTTGCCTAGATATGGTTGGCTTGTACTAGGGGGTATGAAGGAGCTAGCTTAAGGCTGTTTCCCCCTAGTCGAGAGAGGATTATTTTGAATAAGATAATTCCAATACTAGGCCAAGGATGGAGGTATGTTTTTTCCATAGGGCAGGGTCAGTGGGGGTTTCCCTCCAATCGGGGGTTGCATCCCAATTGGAAGTTGTCCTGCAAAAGGGGATTGAGTTTGGCCTCTTTGGTGAAATTGTCCACCTACAAGAATCTGGTAATTAGGTGTGAAAGATGGGATGGTGCCACTAGGGTCGGTGCCTCCGATAGAGGATGGAAGAGGTCCTCTAAAAGGGGGTCAAGGAAGTGTCAGAATGAAACCGAGAATGAGATGGTGCCCAGAAGGAGTGGAAACGCCAAGAGTCCCAGATGAGATTTTTGTAGGAGTGGGAATAAAAGCATTCAATGCATGATATCCAGGAGGAAGTGTTGGGGTGAATATGGGTGAAAGCGGTGTACCAATGGTGGCTTGGCTAGCCACTATAATCCTAGTGTGAGGACTCGTAGTATTTGGGACCATTGTGTAATGGACCGTTTGTAGAGGGCTAATCAAGATGTGGTTAGCTGGGTGAGTGTTTGTACCAGGAAAATAATAGGTAGTAGTAAAAGGTATTGCGTCTGGATCAGATGTTTTGGGCAACTCAGGTGTGACCGTGATATCAACACCTGCTCCTGAGCCAAAGAGATCCCATCTAAAAATGCCAGTAGTCCAAAAAGGATCTTGACCCTCAGGTCCTATGAAAGGTCCAGATGGTAATCCAGAAGACTGAACAACTATATCTCCAAAAGAATTCACTCGAACAATATGTCTCTCGGAGTCGGGAGGAAGTCAGAAGTCCTCTCAAGAATTGGTAATTTGGAACCGTTCTAAAGAGTTAGTTCTTTCCACGTGTGGAGTGGAAACGTCTTGGACTTCACTCTGTTGAGGAGAGCTCTCCGGTGAGTTGGTAGGAAAGGGTTGGGAACCTTACAGATCTTCTGGGGGTAGGCCTTGCATTCTACATGAACAACGTGGAGGGTCAATTGTGACCGAGTTAGAATCTTATGAAAGAAATTCTATGGCCAACTTGGGTAAACAAACAACACGCGCTAGTAAAATCTAGGAAGCAAAACCAAGCAAACAAGACCTTCCAATTCTGAAGTCACTAGTTGGTGATGAAATCCAACGTCGCGATGATGAGACAAGAAGGGGCTGGGCCAGGGTGGAAAATTTACATTGACAACCTGCTTAACAGACATACACCCTGGTGCAAGCTCCCACACACAATTGTGAGTATACCCTCCAAGGAGCCCGAGTGAGTCTGGACAACGTCGATTCTAGGTACCGTGAAGACCTACCCCTTCACAGTCACCTTGTGTAAGATCCTAAGAAGATAGGCTACTAAGGTTACCACCAACAATAATGATGCATGGGGGAACAGTCGACAATCCAATCCACACGCAATGGCAGGGTATCTATCCCGAAATCAGCTTGAGAGGCTTCCACTCATCATTATGGGTATACCTTCAAGTGACCCCTGTAATACGTGCAATCTCTACATCGATATCAACAAAGCAGGGTGAGTAATTCTGTCAATCCCAATGCGACCTTAGGTTTGACCCTTGTGTGAGAAGGGATTCCCAGGACAAAATGCTGCAAATGGAATTTGACACTCCTTATCACAAGATACTATTATGTGTTTTGTGCTTTGGAGAGTGTTTCTCACTTCCTATTCCAAAGATCTATCCTAGCTAATGTTGGTGTAAAAGAGCCCTAGAAAAAGTTACTAGTTCAATTTTAAAGTTGCGCAATATTATTAAAGGTTGTTGTTACGCAAAAAGGAGACAGAAATGAAACTGATGCTATGTGATACTCTGACCCAACAATGCGTAAATAGGGATGAATGATACAATTTTTTTTTCGATGAATCCTATTTATAGGAGGGAAAGAGGAGTTTTCTAAAACAATGTGAACTACGATGTATGATCTTCCCTGAAATGTAATATCAAACAATCATGAACAATGCAAGTTATCTATTCATTCTCTTTCAATACTTGAATGCCCATATTTTTCGAATAAAAGGTTGCTTAAAAAAATAAAATGTCTTTAATTTTTTATTAGAAACCAAACAACATGGATGGAACTTAAGAAAACTATGCAACCAACGAAAAAGAAATACACAACAAACACCCAAATCAATCTTTGAATGAAGACAAAAATAACAAACTGACAAGACCAGTCTCTTCAAAAGCACATGGGTAACAATTTTCCAAGTAATAAGCAATTGAAAAGGACAATTAATCTCAACTTTTAATCCAATCAAAGGCTCCCGACCAAACAAGCATTCAGATTTCAGAATCAAAGATTATACCCTTGTTAAGAAAAGGTCAAGAGGTAAAAATTGAGAAAAAATGATCAAGAAGATCTTTTGATTTTCGAAAACTAATAATTCGTGAGATTTGAAGTCAAGAAACATTCAATCACTAGCTAGAGAAGTTCTTTCCAGACACACCAACCAATCTGGGCATATGAAGACACAAAAGACTTAATACGAAATTTTTACAAGTGAGTTCGCAGTCTGACAGTGGGGTACAGTGCGAGAATTAAGGATTCTCGCAGGCTAGACACAGGCATATTGCGAGAAGTTCGCATTGAACTGAACACTAGGGTGCAAAATTCAGTGATTCTCACAGGATACATAAAGGTGCAGTGTGAGAAGGTTTGTAATCAAGCAAATTTTGGAAAAATGACAGAACTTTTAAGGGAACTTCTGGATCTAGGGACTCTGTGAGGATCTCCTCAAGAATTAGAGATTGATTGGGAATGAAAAAGGGTAGGTCAAGAGAAAATGGCCAGGTAAAAACCACTAAAATGGGTTGTATCCCCAACGGAGTTGCCAATTTTGTTATGAAATAAATCAGTAGGTGCGGACACTAACAAATCTCCCTAGATCAACGTGGATCTAGAAAAAAATAGGACAGGAGACAAATCTTTCTCTAAGTTGCAGTCATTGAATCTACTACTAAGAAGGAATGAGTGACATACCTTTATATCGCTTCATTAGGTCTCTTTTGTTTCCTCTTCACTCTGGTGCTCTTGTGAAATCAGGTCTAAGACAACACAAACCAACCAAAGCAAAGATGGCAAAGTATATTCAATGTCAACCTATGCATATGATCAAGGAGTTATGCAATAAAATAAGAGTGATTTTATGGGAAAGGGACATGCCACTGCATTATATTAAATGAAAGTAGAATATACAACTAGATCGCCTTGATGTCGAAGGATTCCTTTCAGTGACCCTTGGTTCCAACACACACACTTGCTCTACGTTTGCATGAATAAGATCTAGTACAACTTGATAGACCAAATAGAGTCTTCAAGCTTCTATCCAAGCAAATTTCTCCACACATTTCTTTCACCAATTCTTCGTTCAATCTTGCTTAACCTTTTCCATGAGAAACCTTTCAATATATAGGAGAAGGAGAGATGGTTAAATGGATGAGGATGATCCCACTAAATCTGAGAAGTAAGTAGGATTCCAACCATGTGAATGCCAACTCATTTTCTAGAAGATTCACTTCTATAACCTTCGTGACCTCTTCTCTTTTCCAAGCTTTGAAACAGGTTCACACCCTACCTATAGAGTAGATTGCGAATAGTTTGCACCCTAAGTGTGGGTTGCCTGTGAGAATGAAGGATTTTCTCACCCTATAACATAGGTAGCCTGCGAACTCATCTTAAAAATGTGTTTTTTGGAAGAATATAGCAGTCACTTTTCTCAGGAAAAAAGTCCTTGTGGGAGCCTGAATACATCACTTGTAGAGACATCACCAGAGTGACCAAAATAATGTGTAACAGCCATTTTCGGGGAGTTGTAAACTGTAATAAGTAGCATATTTTTTTATTGGTTTGATGAAGTATTGGATTGGATTTGAGGATATTCTGAGGGCGGGGAGAAGTCGGTAAGACGAAAGGTAAGAACCTGCGCATCCACTTTGGTGGGGTTACTCCAAAGTCAGGTTGTCCTCCTACCTCTAATTAGGAATCTGCATTTTCATTGATTTCATTTTTTTTTCATGAGTAGGTACAGGGATAATAAAGGCATATTTATTGCTCCTAAAATCTCAGAAAAACTAGAAAAGCAAACAAAAAAGAAACCCCCCCCTTATACTAATTCATTGAAAACTCGTGCAGGAAAAATTCTCAGAGAAGAGAGCTCAAAGGCAACAATTGCAACAACAACAAAAGGCACTAGATCTGAAGCCACTGTTTAGATAAAATACATAAGGTAGCAAGAAAGGGAGGAATAACTGGTGACCCCATCCAGAGGAGAAACTAGAAAAGAAGCAGAAGTGGTAATAGAAGAGGCTACATCTTCTATTGGAAGGCCACACAAAACCTTGGAACAACCAGAGATACCAGGTAACCCAGTGGTGGAACCATCACTCAGTGGATAAAATTCACCACCTCCCTACAAATTGCTTGGAAACATGGCAGAAGAAGAGGGAAACATAGCCAATGAAATAGAGACATTTGGATTCCCCATACTGGATATTGCTAAAGATGTTGCTATGAAGAATATTCCATTATCTTCACTTCCTCATTTCCGAGGTATGTCGATAGAAGACCCTGGCTCGTTTTTATTTGAATTTGACATATTGTGTAGGAGCTATAACTACACAGATAATGCTCAAAAATTAAAACTTTTCCCAGCCACACTAAAAGATTCGGCACTACGGTGGTTCATGAGCTTAGGGGAACAGACAATTTTGTCTTGGGATGGTATGAAGGAGACCTTCCTCTAGAAATACCAAGATTACTGCAGACCTAGGGATGCTAGGAATGATATATTCAAAATGAAACAATTGGAAGAAGAAGTCTTAGAAGACTACCTAGAGAGGTTCTTATACAATTACCAAAAGACTAAGCAATTTTCCTTAGATACAACTACAGTTAGGACTGTCTTTCTAAAGGGTGTGAGGGACGATTGCATTGAAGTGTTAAACCTCATGAGTTCTGGGGACGTATACCAAAATCCATTTGCAGACATAGCAGAGTATTGTAAAAGATACTCTCGCAGTCAAGCTAAAATGGGGAAAAGTATAAGGGACCCTACCAACAAAATTGCTAAACCCACATCCAGAGGTGTCATGAAGATTGAACTAGGAAATCTATTGGAAAACTTTAAAACATATATCCTACACACTATCAGTTCCCAACTAGATACCATGAGAATTAAAAGAAAACAAGAGGAAGAAAATGTTGCGTTAGCAATTTTCTGTCATCAGTGTAGGAGGAAACACCCTGAAAAGGAATTCCCCCTCAATGTTATTTAAATCTGTGGTGTTTGCACAGAGGACCATCCTACTAACGAATTCCCTTATCTTCTCAGACTCAAGGCCATGTTCAAGGGAGGAGGAGAACCTGAGACATCCTACCCCTCTAGGAGACCATGGAGACAACAAAACCCCATCATGTTTGCTGACCCAATTACACAATACCCCCAACAACAATGGGTACCCCCCATGTCTTATCCTCAGTGGTCGACACAAACCCAACCTTGGCAACAGGGGTGGAGAGGACCTGTATATGGAAATGTCCCCTTTCAACCAACATTTTTTCCCACCTATCCACAATATCCTTCGAATATTTCACAGTTGCTCCCAGGATTTAACCCCCTTTCTCTTCTTCCACCCCCACAACTACAACAACCACTTTCACTACCCATGAATACAACCAATGCAAGCTGCACCCATCCAAAACCCTCCTCGGCCTACCCCTATTCCTGCATAACCTATCCCTAACCCAAATAACAGATCGACACAACCGATACAAAATGTTGAAGTACAAACCTTTCCTACATATGTAATAACGCCAACTCCATTTAATGGAATTGAATTAAGATCAGGAAGGATTTTAAACAAAACAAATCCCACTATGTTCATTCAAGAGGAACAAGTGCATAATCACACAAACCAAGAAGAACAAATAGATGTCCAAACGGTTCAAAGATAAGAACAGATGACTGATCCATTGAACGAAAAAGAAACACTCTAGTACCATAAGAAATCCCTTCTCCCAACTCCCTTGCAGCATAAACACCCCATGAAATGAATCCCCCTTACCCAGAAAGGCTTCTTGTAAAGAAAATTGAGGAACCTCTAGAACATAATCTAGAGACTGAACTCTGGAATATACATGTAAATATTCCACTACTACAGGCCATTAAAGACATACCTATCTATGCTAAAATTGTATGGGACCTTTGCATTAAAAATACTAGGAGAAAGAGGAAGGAACCTCCTGTCATACGGGTGGTAGGGAAATTATCTGAATTTATAAGAGAAATACCTTCCAAGTATAGTGATACAGGGAACCCAATGGTAACCATAGAAATCAATGGTGTTGCCTTACCTAACACATTGATAGATCTAGGGGCAACAATAAATGTGATGTCAGTAAACACTATGAAAACATTGCAACTAGATCACTTAAGACCTACACAAACTTTGCTAGAGCTTGCAGATAAATCAGTCATCACCCCAACAGGAAGTTTAGATGATATAATAGTGACATTGGCCTCTTGGGAATACCCTGTGGATTTCTTGGTAATCCATCCCAAATCCCCCAAACCAGGACACCCAGTGGTACTTGACCGACCTTGGTTGGCTACTACTTATGCATTCATCAATTGTCCATATGGAGAAATGACAATTTCCAATGGCACCCAAAGTCATAAACTTATCCTTTTCCCCCCCACCCAACCAGCCACTGAAGTTCCTCTCTGGTTGGAGAATCCTTATGGGGAGGAGGACTGTAATCAACACTTGTTGACACTTGAATAAGTAAAAGGAGTACAAGAAGACTCTGAAGAAGAAATCCTTGGTCTATTCTTGGCTGCTTCGGCATGCATTGACTATCCCCAATATTTCCCTAACTACACACACATCTTTAGCCCTGAATTTCAAGAAACTTGGCACCTTGCCACTTATACAATAGCCACTCTTTCACAAGTAGAGGAAGGGAAGGAATCTGCTGTCCAAGCTATTGAAATCAGTGCTGGGAAGTCCATATATATCAATGCCAACTTAGAAACAGATCATAAACAAAAGTTGGTACAAATGATTCAAGGGAAATCTTATGCATTTGCATGGGATTACTCTGACATGAAAGGGATCCACCCAGATACATGTGTGCATCATATTTACACTAACGATCATATCAGACCTGTCCGACAGCCCCAGAGAAGAATGAACCTAGCCTTGAAAGATATAGTAAAGGAAGAACTTCAAAAACTCCTACAAGCCAATTTCATTTACCCTATATCATATAGAAAATGGGTCTCCCCATTAGTTATTGTACCAAAGAAAAAAGGGAAATGGAGGATATGTATGGACTTTCGAGAACTAAACAAGGCCACCTATAGGGACTACTTCCCTTTACCTTTCATAGATCAGGTCTTGGATACTTTATCTGGGAAGAGGTACTTTTCTTTCCTGGATGGGTTTAGTGGTTACAACCAAATACAAATTTCACCAGAAGACCAGGATAAGACCACATTCACCTATCCTTGGGGAACCTATGCCTATAGAGTTCTCCCCTTTGGGTTATCTAATGCCCCTGCTACCTTTCAGAGGGTTGTTGTTAAGGTCCTAACCCGCACATAGGTAGATCAATGTATTCGGATGTAATAATGGTCAATATTAATAAGGCCTTTCAATAAAATAGAATAAGGCGGATGTAAGAAGACCTAATAGAAGCTTCCGCTTCTAGAAGGATCTTCCTCTAGATGCTTCTCTTAA
>ML797839.1:52587-67042 GCA_009831015.1 Picea engelmannii
CAGTCAAATCGCCAGGCACCCTCCAACCGCTTCCGATTCCCCCTGCCATTTGGAAGGATATCTCTATGGACTTTATCACAGGCTTACCCAAATCGGGGAATAAATCAGTCATAATGGTGGTGGTGGATTTCCTTTCCAAGTATTCTCATTTTTGCACTCTTCCCCACCCATTTACTGCATCCACGGTGGCTCAAATTTTCATTGACCAGAATTCAAGCTGCATGCCATGCCGCACTCTATTGTTTCCGATCGAGACCCAACTTTCACAAGCAATTTTTGACAAGAATTGTTTAAGCTACAAGACACACAATTGCATCTCAGCTTAGCTTATCATCCCCAAACAGATGGTCAAATGGAAGTTGTCAACAAGTGTTTGGAAACATATCTGAGGTGTTTTTCCTCTGAAAAACAACACCAGTGGGCTCAATGGTTACCCCTCGCCGAATGGTGGTACAACACTACATACCATACAACCACTCGCATGACTCCTTTTGAAGCAGTATATGGACAGAAGCCACCTTTAGTTCTCTCCTACTTACCGGGTACCTCGAAGGTCTAGGAGGTTGACCAAACACTTACAGTCCGAGAGAATATCCTTCGTACCCTTAAAGAGAACTTGGTCATGGCACAAAATAGAATGAAGCAACAAGAAGATCAAGGTCGCTCGGAACGTCAATTTGCAGAAGGGGACTAGGTGTTTCTGAGACTGCAACCATATAGCAAACTTCCTGAAGGCCGAGCAGTGTCAGAAGCTAGCACCCAAATTATATGGCCCTTACACAGTTCTCAAGTATGTGGGACAAGTTGCATATCAGTTATCTCTGCCCATTCAGTCGAAGCTACATCCTATTTTTCATGTTTCATGCTTGAAGAAGGTGATTGGAACCATGTGCCAAATTCAAACCAACCTTCCAGAGTTAGCTCAAGAAGGATCCATTTGGCTACAACTAGAAGCAGTTTTGGACCAGCGTGAGCATCACCTGCATCAGAGAACCATCAAAGAAGTGCTAGTACAGTGGAAAGATATGACTCCAGCAGATGCCACTTGGGAACCAACTACCATTCTGCAATAGTTTCCACATCTCAAGCTTTAAGGACAAGATTGTTTTTAAGGGGGTGGACATGTTAAGGTCCTAACCCACACATAGGTAGATCAATGTATTCAGATGTAATGAAGGTCAATATTAATAAGGCCTTTCAATAAAATAGAATAAGGCGGATGTAAGAAGACCTAATAGAAGCTTCCACTTCTAGAAGGATCTTCCTCTAGATGCTCCTCTTAATAGACATATTTAGTATAAATAAGGGGCGAGGGTATGTGAACCCTAGCTTGGAGATTATTGTAACAGAGTGCTGCTCGACTGGAGGTTTCCCCCTCGAAGAGGCCTGTGAACATTTCTTTCTGAATCAAAGTGATTTTCTATAGCTATTTCGTATATCATTTATGTGTATTGTGAAGATTATGCTGGATATTTTACTGTTATTTTTCCATTTCTAGCATTTTATTTCTGTTCTTCATATTTTATATATCTGGTATCTTGCAGCTGTCTTCGCTATTTTCTCCGATCTGACCAATGATTGTGTGGAAGTATACATGGATGACTTCATGGTATATAGGGATGATTTCCAATAGGCATTGGATAATTTGAAGAAGTTACTGGTCAGATGTAAAGAGACCAACCTCTCACTCAGTCACGAAAAATCGAGAATGCTTCTTACTGAAGGAATTTTTCTAGGTCACCACATCTCCGGTACTGGAATAAGAGTGGAACCTACCGAAATAGACATTATTTCCCAAATTAAGATCCCTAGTTCACAAAAGGAAATCAAAAGTTTCTTAGGGCATGCCGGCTACTATAGGAGGTTTATTCAAAATTTTACAAACCTATCTACCCCCCTTTTCAAACTACTAACGAAAGATGTTGAATTCTATTGGGATGAGCAATGCCAAATCTCCTTTGAAATCTTAAAAACAAAACTTTCAAGTGATCCTTCTTTGAGAGGTCCAAACTGGTCTCTTCCTTTCCATATCTGTACAGATGCCTCAAATACCGCTTTGGGAGCTGTATTAGGACAAAGAGAAGGGAATATTCCTTATGCTATATACTTCGTTAGTAAGAACCTCTCACCTGTTGAAGCAAACTATACTGTCACAGAGAAATAATTTTTATCAGTAGTACATGCCATCAACAAGTTTAGACACTATATAACAGGATACAAAGTTTTTGTGCACACTGACTACTCAACTATCAGATTTCTAATGAATAAACCTATTACATATGCTAGAGTAACTAGATGGTTGTTGTTACTACAAGAATTTAATATCACTATCATAGATAGGCCTGGAAGAGACAACTTGGTTGCTGATTTCCTGTCTAGGCTTATCCATACAGGTGATAGTATTCCAGTATATGATGATTTTCCTGATGAGAATTTATTTTCCATTTCTACTTTCACCCCTTGGTATGCAGACGTAGCCAATTATTTGGTAACCGACAAGCTACCTCAAGGTATGATGTCCAGATAAAAATAGAGAATCATTCATCTAGGTGCCAATTATATGTGGCATGCGGATACCCTATACCAAACGGGACTTGATTTGGTGATCAAAAGATGTGTCCGGGAAGATGAAATGAAATATATCTTCAGAGCCTACCATGATGGCTCATGTGGGGGCCACTTTGCTGACAAAATGACAGCTTACAAAATCCTACAATCTGGCTATTATTGGCCGACCATTTTTAAAGATGCAAAGAAATACGTGGCTAGCTGCGATGATTTCCAAAGAATGGGAAAACCTACATCAGTCGATGAAATGCCACTCCAAGCCCAAGTAGATATTGAACCCTTTGAAAAATGGGCCTTAGATTTTGTAGGACCTATCAATCCCATGTCCTGCAGAAAAAAAATACATATTAGTTTGCACAGACTGTGTAACAAAATGGGTAGAAGCCAAGGCCCTGTATTCAGCTAATGAACAATCTGTTGTAGACTTTCTCTTTGAGGAAATTTTCACTCGTTTCAGGGTACCTCGAGAAATAGTCACTGACCAAGGGACACAATTCACCTTAAATTTGGTCAAGGCTCTTACCGAACAATACAACATCAGACACATAAAGTCTTGGCCCTATCACCCCCAAGCCAATGGCCAAGTGGAATCGACCAACAAAGTGATAGAGGCCATCCTCACTAAGACTGTTCAACTACATCACAAAGAATGGGTTGATAGGTTGCTTGAGGTCTTGTGGGCCTACAAGATAGCCTGGAGAAATACAACATGCCATACACCTTATGAGTTGGTGTATGGGAAGCATGTACTACTTCCCATAGAGTTTCAAGTAAAGACCTTCAGAACTGCCATGCAATTAGGAATGGACCTAAATGAAGCTCAAAAACATAAGGCTATTACAGTTGAATGAGCTTGATGAGATAAGAAAGGATGCTCTACAAAGAACCACCCTGATACAAGAGAAAAGGACCAATTGGCACGATAAGTACATTAAAAAGAAGTCCTTCTAGCCAGGTGATTAGGCCCTCCTATATGATAGCTGATTCAAAAATTTTAAAGGCAAACTGTCTACCAGATGGATGGGGCCCTAAGAGGTTGATACAGTGTATGACAATGGTGCAGTAAGGATAAAGACTATTGATGAAAATCAGACTTCCCTTGTTGTAAATGGACATCGACTGAAGGTTTATCACAAACCTTTGTCAAAGGAGGATTTTGTCAAAAATGTTCTTCAGACTTCCGAAATGCAACTTGTAAGCAAGAGGGTTTCCTCTCCTACTGACCTACCATAGTAAGTTCAAATTGTATAAATTCATTTTCTGTACATAGGTGTGTCACGAGATGAAGTTTTTCTTGATTTTAAACTAACAAAGGCAAAAGAAAAATTGGTGGTGTTCCCATGTAGATAAACAAATAAGGAGGAAATCTACCAGAGAGAGTCTTCTTTAAGTTTTCCAGACTCTTTAAAATTGAAAATACCGGTGAGCAGGAACTGGCCCGGGCTCGATAAAAATCAATGGGACAGTATAAAGAGTCTTCTTTAAGTTTTTCATACTCTTTAAAATTGAAAATACCAGTGAGCAGGAACTGGCCCGAGCTCGATAAAAACCCATGGGACAGTATAGAGAGTTTCCTTTAAGTTTTTTAGACTCTATAAAATTGAAAATACCGGCGAGCATTAACTAATCTAGCCTGATAAAAATCCATAGAAAAGTAGTAGTTAGGATTATTATTGTATTGTAATAAAAGAGGAAATGCCAGCAAAAGCGTGGTCACCTTGGTTGTAGAAGAAAAGGAGTTCTGTCATCTCAGTCACTGGCCATTACAGAGTACCCTCATGTTACAAATCTTTCCTGCATTATTCCTCTATAAAATTTGGCAACTACAGGGTTTTCCAGATGAATTTGACCACAGAACACTAACTATTCCTATAAATCACTGTCACCAGAATCAGTGTCAAGATTTTTAAGCTCAAGAAAAATGTTCATTTTTGTGCTTATCTCGCATCGATGATCACCTCTATGTACAAAGGGCCACCCCTATACCAAATCATCTCATTGTTCCTATCTGGTACCATATCCTATCTAGTATAAAAGAAGGGACCTTGCATTATTCCGATACTAATTGCCAATTTTACACACAGGTGATCCGACACTCAGGTAATCCGGTACTCAGGTGATCCTGTACCAACTAAAAATTCTACACACAGGTGATTCGGTACTCAGATGATCCCATACCAATTTCAACTCGGTGTCCAGGCAATCTGGTACTTAGATGATTCGATACTTGTAAGAATATGATGAGTAAATTTCATCATGTTTCCAAGTCCGTGTCTAATTATTAGTGCTTGGACATACAGATTCAACACTTTTTTTTTCGTATTATTTAAAGGAATTAGACTAAATATGCATTTAGAACATCTAATTTCTCTTGGATCATGACGTACCCCTTTTTTGTCACGAATCTCTGTAGAAATATTAGACCTCACCTCCGTGAGGAGGAAGTGTCCTACGAAATATCAAGAGTGCAAAGTCACGATGTCTTTTATCAGATCAAACTCATACTCCCTCTGTCTATTCGGTAAATAAACCCCATGATTCGTTTCCATACTATATGAGATGACACGAACCATGAATCACAACATATCGAGTAATGATCCCAACCGATTTCATATGCACTAGTCCCGATCATAACAACCACATCCTTCCGTGAATATCGTCCGACACCAAGCTTCCCACGAATTTGGGCCGCTTTTGAAACTTTATGGAAATCTAAGGTAATATTTTCTTTCACATATTTCATCTCTATCTCTAGATCAATGACTCTCTTCTTGGAAGTGTTGAGGGCATTGGTTACCTAAAGGACATATGAGGCATTTATCCCTGCAAAATCATTGAGTGCAGAGGCTGCTTGAACTGTGTTTTCCTCAAGATCAGGTCCTTCTTTCCATTCTACTACCCTCCCTACAAATATTTTTTTTCAGGAAATGTAGGGCACTTCCACACTAATCCTATCATAATAGAAGAATAATTTAATCAAGAATGAAAATGAAACAAGTAATCACACAGTACACCGATATTTTACCTTGGAAACCCTTAACTGGGAAAACCAACATTCCTTTGAGAGTTATTCTCTCTTGTTGTCTTATTCATTCAAAATAAAATATTACATTTCTAACCTTGGTCCACACCTAAGACACAATAGACATCATACCCTCTTGCACAAGAAAGAACAACCCTGTAGCCAAATCGACTTACATATGCATGAAAAACAACCTACACTTACACATGCATTAGCCTGCAAAAGTGCATTCTATGATCACCTACAATAACAACCTTTATGGCCTTAAAACACTCCTCTTTATAGGATTTACAATAGGAAAAACCTAAATATTGGTGCCCAAAAATAGTTATAGATCCATGCATATCATTGGCTATAAATCTCACAAATCCTGAGATTCTGTTACAATTGTCTCCAAGTCAGGTTTACCAGTTGACTACTAGTCGGCCTTCATTCAGTCTCTAGTCGGTCATCTCATGCTCACACTTCGACCTCTTGTTGGTTGACTTTCCTTCTATATCTTAGACTTCAACTTTACTTGGTCAAATTACTTGACCTTCGACTTGTTGTCGATCTACCTTGACTTTGACTTATTGTCAATGTTTTCGATCTACCTCGACCTTGATTGTTAGTTGATTCACCTCAACTAGAATTTCACTACAAAGAATAATACAACCCAACATTCTCCTACTTGTTGTCTTATTTGCTGAACCAGGAGATTCCTAAACATTCACTCATACACCTAGGGTAGCAATGCCCATTGCGTCTCTACACCAAGAGAACTTCACAACACTCACAGACTTGGTCAACGAGTCTATTATGTTTTCCAACATGTATAATTTATTCAGTAGAACCTTGTTACTTTCCACCACATCTCTTACGAAATGGTATTGTACATCAATGTGCTTAGTATTTGAATGATAAGTAGGGTTATTTTCCAAAAATATTGCGCTTTGACTGTTGCAACTTACCTTCATATCTCTTTTCTCAAACCCGATTCCTGAACACAACCTTTGAAGCCATACTACTTATTTTCTTCCATGAGTGGCTGCGATGTATTCAAATTTTGTTGTTGACAGGGCTACGACCACATGTTACATTCTTATCCAGCTTATTTCTCCATCAAACATCTTGAATAAATTTCTGCTGGTCAATCTCTGTTCATCCATATCTCCAACCCATTCGATGTCGACAAAGCCATGTACATCCAATTTCACATTGTCACCTCCATTTTTTCCTTGGTAGCATATAACATAGTCCTTTGTGCCACACAAATACCTTAATACTCTCTTGACAATTGTCCAGTGCTCCTTTCGAGGTGTTTACATGTACCTTCTCAACACTCCCACTACACGGTCAATGTCTGGTCAAGTGCATACCATCACATACATTAGAGTAACAACCACACTTTCATAGGGAACACACACCATGTGCTCTATCTCTTCCTGTGTCTTTGGAAACTATTCAACAATAAGCCTTTCTCCCACTGGAATTGGCACCTTCACCAGTTTGCAATCCTACATGTTGAATCATTTCAAAACTGTTTCAATATACTTTATCTGATTCAACTAGATCTTTCTAGAAGCCTGATCTCTTTTAATCTCAATTCCCAGAATGAATTTATCTGCACCAATATCCTTCATGTCAAACTTGGAGGATAGCTGCTTCTTCACCTCCTTTATTGTGTTCATGTTTCCAATCAACAGTATGTCATCGACATACAATGCTACATATATGAAACACCCACTTTATTCCTTTATAATATATGCAGTGATAAACCTTGCTTCTCACAAATCCCAAACTAAGGATGCAAGTGTCAAACTTCTAGTACCACGTTCTTGGCGATTTATTTAGTCCATAAAGGGATCTTTTGAGTTTGCACACCAACTCTGTCTTTCCCTTTACTACAAATCCTTTTGGTTGTTTCATGTAGATTTCTTCTTCCAGGCCCCCATGTAGGAACATTGTCTTCACATTCTTCTGTTATATCTCCATATCGAATGTTTCAACTAGAGACATCACTACTCTAATGGAGGTTAGTTTTGCAAGAAGGGAAAAAATCTCACCAAATTTGACTCCCTCGACTTGGGAATATCTTTTCACTACTAGTAGAGCTTTGAACTTCTTGACTTGACCTACAACATTCATCTTCTTCTTGAACACCGACTTGCTACCAACAAGCTTTCTTCCACTAGGTAACTTGACTAAATCCCATGTCTCATTCTTGTACAAGGATTCCATCTCTTCGACCATGGCATCCTTCTAGATTTTACCCTTTGCTGAGTCGACTGCTTCACCGACCAACTTCAACTCATCGTCAATGGAAGTTAACAAAAATGCAAAATGAAAGTTGGGAAAACTATACCTTTCGACTGGTTTTCTTATTATTTCTGACCTACTTACCACTAGAGTCAATTATTCCACCTCTTCCCCAGATTATACAGAATCATCTGAATCATCTTCTTCGTTCCTCAGTTCAAATTGCACCATATCAGGATAGTTATCGATCTGAACAACTTCCTCAGGATCAGATTTACCTCTGACTTCTCTGAATACCACATCTAGACTACAGACTATTCTCCTTGATGTAGGATCCTAGAGCTTATATCCTTTCATCCCTTCTTTATACCCGATGAAAATACATTTGACTGCCTTCTTTTCTAGCTTTCTCCTCCTTTCCTTGGGAACATGCACAAATGAATCATATCCAAATACTTTGAGATGTGCCACCGAAGGATTCTTACTAGACCATACCTCATTTGGAGTCGTGTCAACTAACACCAACTAAGGAGACATATTCACCAAATATCTTGTAGTATCGATTTCCTTTGCCCAGAATTCTTGTGCGAGCCCAACACCATTGAGCATGTTCCTTTCCTTATCCATCAACGCTTTGTTCATTCTCTCGACAACTCCATTTTTTTGTGGGGTATATTGTGTGGTATTTTTGTGTTCTATGCCACACTTCTTACATAATTGATCAAATTCCTTTCCACACAATTCGCCACCATTTTCAGTTCTTAGCACTTTAATCCCTTTCTTTGTTTGGTTTTCCACAAGAGATTTAAACTCCTTAAATCTTTCGAAAACCTATGATTTCTTCCTCATGAAATATATCCATGTCTTCCTAGAAAAATAATCTATGAAGGATACATAATACATGGGTCCACCAAGTGAAGTCATTGTAACTGGGCCAAACCCATCACTATGCACCAGTTCTAGAATCCCATTTTCCCTTGTTGCTCCAGATGAGAACCTCAACCAACTTTGTTTCCCATATATACAATGTTCACAAAAGTCGACTTCTAAACCACATTCAGGAAAACCTTCGACCATAGCTTTTTTTTTTTGTTTGTTAATTTGTGCAGGACCTACGATTAACCTGTGGCTTGAGAAACCGCGACTCAGGGGCATCTAAGCCGTCAAAATCACCCGGGGATCGCACTCGGCCTGAGCCACACCAACCCTTAACATGGTTGGATTTTTTGTCCCCGCAGGTTTCGAACTGGTGACTTTAACATCACGGAGTGTCTTAACAACACACTCCGTCACCGACTGTCCTACACCTCGGGGACCCTTCGACCATAACTTTGATTTGCATAGGTCGAAGTCCTTTTTCTCTAACGTGTCCCATCCTTTCATGCCATAACCTGGTCGGGTCGAGTTCATCATGTCTTTTCAAGTTATTTTGAACTGACTTGGCTCGAGTCGAGTCGAGTTGTGTCGACATCGAGTCGAGTTGAGTCACAGTTGAGTTGATTTTAGGAGAAACTATGTTGTTGGTTCCAGTCGAGTAAAAATTCCCTAACAAGTTGTACAGGGTACCAATCCAAACTACTCTCATTAATACCATCCCACCTCTGACCATATTGCACGAGTCCTTTTGAAATAGAGTATGCACACCTCCATCACTCATTTTGCTGATAGATATTAGGTTTCTTTCCAAATCTAGAATGTGTAGCACACATGGAAGGGTTATTTTCCTCCCATTCTGCAGTGTCATCCAGATTCTTCCTTGTCCAATAATTCTGGTTGTCGAGTCGTCCCCCAAGAACACATCACTCCCATCATATCATTCATATTCACAGAACCATTCTTTATATGGTTTCATATGATAGGATTCTCCTGAGTCGATCAACCAAACATCTTGATCTGACTATGTACTATTCGACACCAGGTACACATCACTTCCTTATTCTGAGGTCATTTTTCTCTCAGTCGACGACTTCTCGTTGGATCCAACATTGAATTCTATTTCCTTTGACTTACATTGATTTTTATAATGCCCAACTTTATCATATTTCCAACATCTTTGTACCGACTGAACTGAGGATTTAGATCTACCCTTTGAATTGAAATTTATACTAGAGAGTATACCTTTATCTCTGTCTACTGGTTGACCTCTCACTACCAGAGCATCTGGACGATCATTCCATGTCCTTTCTTCTCATTTCTTTTGACAACAAAGAGGAAACCATGTACTTTAGTGTTAGTGTGGTTGTATTACTCCCAATAGCCATGACTAAGCTATCCCATGAGTGTAGAAAAGAACATAATAGGTTGATACATTTCTCCTCATCGATGATATTTATATCCACAAATGATAACTAAATTAACATGATGTTAAACACATTTAAATGCTCAATCACCGAACTTCCATCACTCATCCTCAGAAGGTACAGTTTCTTTCTGAGAAACAACTTATTTACCATATATTTTGATTGGTACAAGATTCCCATATTGTCCCACATTTTCTTGGCTGAATCTTCACCCGAGACATTCAACGAAACTGAATCTACAAGACAAAGTCATATTGTACTTCTTTCTTTTATTTCGAGTTTCTCCCATTCTTCTGTCAAAATGCATGTTGGCTGGGTACCTAGACAGACTGCTATCCATTGTTCTCGATCCACAATAATATATTCCATTTTAAGCTTCGAAAACTTAAAATTATGGCCATTGAATCTTTCTATCTCTATTCTGGAACTCCTCGCCATTCTTTACCGTGATATTTAAAACAATTTATGAGTGATGACTCTTATTGTACCTAGGATTTAGTTCTCAGATTCAAGATTTGCAGATCAATATCTGATATACTCGCCAAAGCATTACACAACTCTGATAACTCACTTGCTAGGGAAGAACTAAGATTTGATACCACATGTTAGGAAATGCAAGGCACTTCCACACTAATCCTAGTAGAAGAGAAGAATAAATTAATCAAGAATGCAAAAGAAACAAGCAATCCCAAAGTACACCGATATTTTACCATGAAAACCTTTCACTGGGAAAACTAGAATTCCTTTGAGCGTTCTGCTCTCTTGTTGTCTTATTCATTCAGAATAAAAGGTTACATGTCTAACCCTACTCCATGCCTAAGACACAATCGAAATCATACCCTCTTTCATAGGAAAGAACAACCTTGTAGCCAAATCAACTTACATATGCATGACGCACAACCTACACTTACACATGCATTAACCTACACAAGTGCATTCTATGATCACCTATAACAACAACCTTTACAACCTTACACCGCTCCTCTTTATAGGATTTACAATAGGAAAAAACCTAAATATTGGCGCCCAAAAACGGTTACAGATCCATGCATATCATTGGCTACAATTCCTACAAATCCCGAGATTTTGTTACAGTCGACTCCAAGTTGGGTTTACTAGTCGAATACCAGTTGACCTTAATTCAGTCTCTAGTCAGTCGTCTCACACCCACACTTCAACCTCTTTTTGGTTGACTTCTATCGATATCTTTGACTTCGACTTTACCCGACCGACTTCCTCGACCTTCGACTTGTTGTCTATCTACCTCGACTTTGACCTTCTGTAGATGCTATCAATCTACCTTGACCTCGACTGTTAGTTGATTCACCTAGACTAGACTTTCACTGCAAAGAAAATAACAACCCAGAAATTTTGACCTCGTGTCTTCTCCTCTTTATCTTGGCCGATATCTTCTTGATACTTCTTTTCTTGTTATCAAAATAATAGTCTTTAATGGCTACTACAAAGCCCTCAAAATTCAAGGCTTCAGAGGAGAAGGAGGAATCTCTTGGAATATAACTTATGGGGGTGTATTCTTGAGGGGGTACATTCACAATGTCCATATTGGATGTCGATGGAGTGCTAGGGGTCTGGCTTAAATTCTACTTGAACAACTCATTCTCTCTCTTCTTAGCTTCAACTTCATTAGCTACATGTTTTGCCTCTACCTCATCAACCGATTTCTTGGTTGTTGCTTCATCACCAACCTTTTGGTTGCTATCTCATCGTCCAATTTCTTGGATTTGGATTCTTCTTCTTTCTTCTTTTGGAGTGCATCCTATTGCACCGTGTGCTGATGTTATTTTCTTCTCTTTCCCTCCTCAACTTTACTTCTCTGGTAATCTTGCTTAGCTTGGAGTAGCTTGGAGTCTTTTTTGTTCTAGTTTTTCCTTCTTCTTGGTTTTCTCCTGTTCTTTGGTGATGCCAATGTCCTCCTCTTGCTGAAGTAATCTTTGGAATTGATTTAGAGCTTCCCTCTTTATTTATTCTTTTTCATGTTCAAGTTCCCGCTTGGTGGAGTCATGGGCTAAATGATGCAAGACTTCATCATAAGAGAGTGTTCCCTTAAACTTGTCCTCTTCGAAATCGACTACATGGATGTTGGAATGAGTGAGACCAACAAAACTGACATGGATGATTGCAAGCTCATGAGGATCATGGCCTTTGGGCTCCACTAGGAATATGATTAACTCTTGTAGGGCCTCCGCTTCTTTCATTGCATGTTGGCTATTGAAAATAGTGTAACTTACGATGTGGATAGGGAAAACTGGCCAAAGATTTTTTCTTTCTATTTTCAATAGTGTAGTGACCCCTGACCCCATGGTTTGATATGAAATTTCCCTCATCAACAAATGGTCTGGGAAAAAGTATAGTAAAATGTGTGGGGCTCCAGTGGTTCCATACACCCTGATATATGAATAATATTTATAGAGAAACCAATCGATTTCCCCTTTCATCCCATTCCTAGCTTCGAAGGAAATTTTGTGCCTTGGGAAACCAAACAAAATAGAATTCATAGGGTCTAGGAAGAGATTGCATATGTCATAAAAGTGATTTACGTAATTAACACTCCATAAATGAGAGAAATATACATGGATGGGGGGTTGGTTTCAGGCCCAGTTCCACCCCAGAGCAACAAATTGTATAGAGGATCAGATGGCATAAATCATGTAGGCTAACATATAAAAACATGGTTTCTTCATACCCGAGAGATTCTTCACGTGTATACATATGTTGAAAGCTAGGATGTCTGCCTAGTTGAATATTACCCTATCTTGATGATGGTGTGTGCCAAAGGCATCCAATTAGTTTGAAAATGTGTGCTCTTTTCTTCTTCGTATAATCGAAAAAGCATGAATACCAACATTTTGTAGGGCGTCTTGAGCTTGTGAGTAGGAACTAATTTCTGGCCTTGCTTGAGGGCCTCGTCCTCATCGGCCCACCAATGTTTCATTTTCTTAGATGATCCTTTGCTTGATTGGGAAAACCCTTTTAAGAACAATTCATTGAGAGAGCATGTGGGAGTGGGAAGGTGATATCTCGAGCCGATGTCTTCAGGTCTCAAGGATTCTACCCACTTCCCTTGTTTTCTCACGATGGTCATTGTGGTGACATGGAATTGTTTAAATAACCATTGCATTGCCTTGTTTTATGGGAAAAGTGGTGGTCGTGCGACTACTAGATGAATGTTTCTTCTTAGGATATTCTAGTAAACTCCCAAATTCTCGTCATCTGTGGGGAAATCCACAAAATTGAAGATCTTGTAGAGTTGTTCATAACTAGGGTAGTGGTCTTCACCAGTGTGGTGATTAGTATTAGTCACCGCCACTTCAACTAGTCGAGATGATGATTCACGACCTGCAACTGATTGGAAGTAAACTAATCCCTTTTGTATTTTGGGATTCTGTCTTATCATGATTGATTATCAGTGGATCCTATATTACCACATTGAAGTGAGTATCAACCTAATAAACTTAACGTGTTAACTGTAACAACAAAAATATTTTAAAAGAGAAAAATGTGCTACATGTGATTAAGCGAATACAGTAACTGTGCAGTAACACTCAGTAAAAATTCAAGACAGAGAAGATTCTACAAAAACTTATGGCATAAGATATGTCTGAAGAGGGGGGTTTATAGCTCATAACACACATTAAACAATCATAAATGCGCCATAACTTGGGTGTGTACGAGAATCATTTCTAAATATGTCCTTAATCCCTATCATTATTTCTCATTAAGGGTGGCAGTTTCCTAGATTCGTGTAACAAAGGTGGAAAAAGGTTTATTTTTTTAAAGGATCATTATCGGGGTCATGCATTCAGAGAGGGATGGATCAAAAATTAACTCAAGCTCCGATGGGAGGGGTATAAAAATCATATTCTCTTTTCCTTAAAAAAGTGTGTCGACCTAACACGTATGCAACATTGTGGGGAAGGTAGGACCTGTTAGAGTCTTGGTGTCGAGGTTCATTAGGGTGAGGTTAAAACTAAACCCCAAAAAAAAGGCATTGCAAGAATATTCCATTTTCTAAAAAGGTGTGTCGAGCGTACTCTTTGAAATGTTTTTAGATAAAATCCATTGGATTTCCACAGGATGAGGAAATGTTAGAACTCCGACGGAAGTGGCATCGAAACAATATACCTTAATCCTAGGAGAATGTGCCAAACATGCAAGTGGGAGGGATTGAAAAGGCTGTTGGAGTTAAAGTTTTGGGGTTCAAGAGGATGAGGAACGAACCAGACTTTGACGAGGTTGGTATCAAAGGAATATTCCTTCAATACCTTCGGGTAGTGATGAGTCCCGTAAAAAAAGAGGAAATTTATTG
>ML797839.1:67095-85649 GCA_009831015.1 Picea engelmannii
GGGGGGGGGGGTCGATATAGGCTAGGCTTGAATATATCTATCCATGGGATGCCACGTAAGGAGTGAAGTTGATGCGTCAAAGCTATCATAGTGCGATGATAGAAGTTTTGGGTGGTGTGTAGAGTGAAATACTCTAATGAAGATGATTCCGATAGACCCCTTTCCAATGAGAACATCAGAAAGGTTTTTGTCAGAATAAAATATGGTGTGAGGCTTGTTACGAATGAATCACGACTTAAGCTCATATTTCCTAAGTGAAGAAGGAATGTATGCCTTGTAGGAAAACTTTACGAACTGTTATCGTACAAGTTGTATGTTGGGAAAATCCCAAACTAACCACAAAATGGTGACATCTAAGAGATAACCTACCCAGTGTCACCTTAGATAGGTGTTCCTGTCACTTTAGAGGTGAAGTGGTTACATCAAGGGGGGAATCTCGGTGACCCTAGGGGGGAATGAGATGGAAAGTGTGATGTATTAATGAATGCCCCTATAGGTCAATTTTATATGTGTGGATAAAGTCTTGATTAAGGTATTTATGGTAGCCAAGAGTTTCCAAGAGGTAGTATACCTTGCAAATATTGATTTTACCTGCCCGAGACACAATAAAAACAACAATACAAGCTAGAGTATATGATGGACAAGAAAGTTAATATTTTGTCCCTAATTGCAGCAGTTAGTAATAGTAAATATCAGCAATGAGAATGATAAATAATGTTGTAAATTTTTTTCTAAGAGTATAGTTGAAAGAGAAAGAGTTAAACTAGAAACAACTAGATTAGTTCAAGTAAGATAGCATTAGACTCTAGTAATGAAAGAAGGCTATAACAAAAGGTGTTTGCAGAAATGTTTTTCAGCCTTATGGATGTCGAAATTTTTTTGTTACAAAAATAAATTCAGCCATCAAAACTCATAAATAATCCACCCAAAAGTTGCGCCAGACTAGGTGGATAAAGGTGGCAAACTCTTAGCTAATTCTGACAGCTGAAAATCATGTTATAAGTGAAGGAGTGTTAGGTTTTCTGCATCCCTAATGGCTAAAGATGAAGTTTTATAACAAAATAAAACAATATACCTTTAGAGGGATTCCCTAGTGGCTAATAGGTTCTCTAGGCACAAGGAACAAAGCCTAGATTGCAAAAAGTTGAAATGACATAAATTCACGTTTCCCAATGCACTATTTTATTTCTCCAATGCAAAATATTCAGATTAGTGCCTTTAAAATTGGGTAAATTGAGTATTATATTAAATATTTAGATCAAAAAAAGACCCTAGGGGTGTAATCCCTTTTACTTCCTAGGGTATTCCAATCAAACTTAGGGTAAATCTAAGAGGGTATACACACTTGTATTCCTCCTAGCAACCCTTGCAAAATAATTTGTAAACTTTAGAAAACTAGATGAAGCTTAATGGAGGGTGTATCCAACATACTCCTCCTAGGGTTTAAAACAACCATAACCAAAAAATAACAAGAAATAACTAACAATGCATATTTTTCCTTACCAATTCCAAGTGAGAGAGATCAAACTCTAGTTTCACCAAGCAAATTCACTATTCAAGATCAAGAGAACAAGCAACCAAGAGGTGCACATTACTCCTCCTCATCCATTCACCAAAATATAGCACCATAAAACATTTTCACAAGGGAGAAACACCATAATTCCCAAGAATAGCGAAAATTTCAACCAAGTACTTCTTACAATGGGAGAGTTATGTTAGGAAAAGAGATTCACATGATCTCTATTTATACAAACAGTCTAACACATAGTTTGTCCACTTAATTTTAGGTTAAACCACAAGATAGGGGTAAACAACCTTAATATTTCCCCTTTACACAAATAATACTAAATAATTCATTTAAAAATCACTTTTTCACATTAGAAACCCTAAAATTAAGATGTCGTCACCCCTTTAGGGGACATTTTGGCATCTGTGACAAGTCGTTGAGGTTGGGGATGGAACATTTGGTCTCCAAAGGCCCTCTCTTCATGCACTATGGATTTCTCCCTCAAGTCAACGTGCTCTCTTCATCAATTGATTCCAAGTGTCAATGAGAAAATATATCACCACCAAACCCTAACCCCTTCATGACATTTTTCCCTCTTGAAGAAAAATGTTTAGGTGGTAGGGGCTAGGTTAGGTGCTCCATGATGCCATGAAAGCATCCAAAGGCATGTCTCTGTGATCTAGTGTTTGGGATTATATCATCCACCTGTGTGCTTCTTTCCCTCCAAATATCTCAAGTAAAGGATATCATGACAAGTGTAAATCACATCCAATAAGTAAGGCACCTAAACATGTACATCAAAACTACCTCATCAAATTAAACAAATGCTCCAAGACCCTATACAATTGACCAATTTTAGGTATGGGAGGGGTGTCATAAAAATCCTATTGGGTAGACCAAAACCCTCAAGTAGGGGATGCTCCCAAGGATGGCCTTTCAAGGTTATGTAGTGGATGATGAGGTGTATAGAGGTTTAGAATTCATAGGTCGATGATTTTTCATGACATACAAGGGCTCGTTTCATCTCATTTATGAGAAAATATATCACCACCAAACCCTAACCCATTCGTGACATTTTTCCCTCTTCAAGAAGAATGTTTAGGTGGTAGGGGCTAGGTTAGGTCCTCCATGATGCCATGAAAGAATCCAAAGGCATGTCTCTATGATCTAGTGTGTGGGATTATATCATCCACATGTGTGCTTCTTTCCCTCCAAATATCTCAAGTCAAGGATATCATGACAAGTGTAAACCACATCCAATAAGTAAGGTACCTAAACATGTACATCAAAACTACCTCATCAAATTAAAAAAATTCTCCAAGACCCTATACAATTGACCAAGTTTAGGTATGGGAGGGGTGTCATAAAAGTCTTATTGGGTAGACCAAAACCCTCAAGTAGGGGATGCTCCCAAGGATGATCTTTCAAGGTTATGTAGTGGATGATGAGGTGGATATAGGTTTAGACTTCATAGGTCGATTAATTTTCATAACATACAAGGGCTCGTTTCATCTCATTTATGGGTGCCTTTGTAGGGGGTGTGTTGCACCTTCTTCCTCAATGCAACCTTTTTCCAAGCCCATTTAATACAATTTATTAATTAATTAATGATCCAAACATGTGTGCACTCCCAATAGTGAATGGATTAGCTTGGGGGGAAGTAACACATTGTCACTTGAACGAAGAGGTCCACAAAGTGCCATAGGGGTAACCATGTAAAGCGTTGTAACACACTTGTGTTAATCTTGTATTCAAGTGAGATATTTATTATGTGTTTGATATTGTGTAGGTATTAAATTATTTCAAGAGAATTAGTTCATCGTTCTCAAGACCTGATTGAGCGAGCATCTAGAAGGTTTATTTTAGGCTCTTATCTTTTTCCAGCAACCATCCCCCCTGGGCCTTCAACCCCTTCTTCCCATGAAATGAGGTACATGACCTTCTTGGGTCACTAAAGTCGAAGGGCATAGAAGAGGGAAATATGATGGGAATGTAATGAGTGGAAAGTGGTAAGTATGGTCAGGAATGGTATGATAAACCTCTAGGGATCCCTAGTTGTAAATCTTCCCTAAAGGTTGGCCACTTACTAGGAAATCTATGACACTCACCAAGGTGAAACAAGGTCAAAAGGATAATGTCCAAGCATGCATTCTATAATCAAAAGCATCTTAAATACAACATGTTTACATTCCTAAAATATTAGGGTGATTACTTGTCACAATACCTGACTTGCACCGCATGGAGCAAGACCCATCTACCTTCCATAAGCTAGATGGTGTGGTGGATGCATTGAAAATGCATCAAAAAGTGGTGATAGAGTGGGCTTCTAGGTGTGCAAGTGGACATTGCTAGTCATGTGGTCTCTCGAAACTCTATATTTGCAACCTGAGGGCCTTGAGACATCATCTCCTTAGTTATCCCACAAGATGGGGATAACATATGGCTCCTACTTGGGGACATGTGTTCACCGTAGAGTGAATAAGAACAACAAAATCTCCTAGTAGACCTGTGCCTACACTGAAACAAGAAACCATAAAATATAGGGTGGTTCTATCACCCTTCGTCCATATACATCAAAACCAAAAATGAAAGTAATCTAGAAAAGAAAATTTTAGCATTTTTTCAAAAATTTCTATACTAAGCATGAAATCAATATGCAAGTAGAAAAAAATGAAATATGAAATGATATTAAACTAATATGAGAAATCAATATGCAAATGAAAGGAAATAAGGATGACCTACCTACTTACCTAGGGCCTTAGCGCCCTGAATATCAAGCGATAGGTGATGTCAGGTGAAGTCCTACAACCAATTGATTATCTCATCAAAGTATCTCCCCCTGTTCTTAATTATGTAAAACAAAAAAGATAAGTCAACTACGTAATGATCATGAGCATACATAAATATATAATCAATAGTGAAATGAGATGAGGAGAGATGGGTAGGAGGGAGGAAGTCCTACTAGAAAGAGAAACCATAAGCCTGATCATCATTCCTGAAAGTGTATCCATAAGCTTGATTAATCCATCTTTGAAGAAGGCTACCATATGTAGACGACGAATCGTCTTCATATTCACTCAGAAAATCACTTCTCTCTAAAGGTTGAGAAAGGATAAGATATCCCAAGAAAACTTGTTGATTTCCCAAACAAGGGGAAACAGGGTAAGGAAGGACCTCATGTCTAGATAAAAAATCCTTATTCGGATTTAGGAAACATCGTTTCTTTGTCTGCAAATCCTCACAAAAAGTATCAATATGAAAGTAATCATGTTTGGAAGTATGGACCTATGATTGTTCTGAGATGTTCACGTCCTGGTATTTTTCAAAAATTGAGGATGAAAGTGGTTGATATTCCTCACACAAGAAGTCTGCATCCCGAAAAATATATGTATCACAAGTCCCAAGGGATGACTGAAAATTACCCTGAAAACGCCGTGACTGGTCATCCTCAAAGAAGTTTGTAATAATGTCATCATTAGGCTGTCACATATTCGAATCTAATATGTGTGAAGAAAAGTCCTATGAAGATGACAACTCAACCCATTTATCTTGAAAGCTACCCTCAATGCTGTAAATGGGGTCTCCATCTGATCAAAATCTGGACCAGGGGTCAAAATTTAGCTCAAAAATCAAAGTTCTCATAATTGCCTCAAAACGAACGGATGCATAGCCCTCGTTGTCACGAACCCAATGCAACTCATTTGGGTTCAAACGAATGTCAGATGAGTGAGATATAACGTTCTGTTCGGATCGTCAAACAGGGAAAAAAAAGAGGGGATGCTAACTGTACAGTCCATACGGATGCTGACGTGGCATGTCTGTACGATGACATGGCAGGGATGAATTGGTAGGGCCGTATGACACGTGGTGTGTGCTGAATTGGCAGTTTGGACGAATCAATTGGTGACACGTGGCATTATTTTGGCAAGTGGTTTGGTGCCATGTGGCCCAGTCGTGGGCTACCACGTGGCAACCTGTTATTGGTTTGGTGTTTGTTTAAAAGTTATGGAGTCTGTGGGGATCGAACCTCGAACCCCCCCCACCATGGCATAGCCTTTACAAATTTTGTGCTGCCAACATATCACACCGTGTTTCTTGTTATATGAATGAGTTTAAATTTATTTAAATTTGATTAATGTTTAATTTGATGCGGGGTCGGGCTGGGGCTTAGCCCCAGCCTGCGGTTGTATTGTTTACCATATGACCCGTTATATACACGAAGGTGCACGCATATTTCAAATGGAGTCCAACCCTCAGTTTTGGGCACCAATGCATATGACCCGACCCCTATAAAACGGTTATACAACCATACGCCGAGACATGTCACTTAACTGTTGGTTTTAAAAGTTGGCTCTTTTTGTATTTGCGCGAGGTCACATGGTGACCCTTGTGACCATGACCTATGCGGTTTGGGGGCCTAATTCCATTAACGGTTTGATAGTTTGACCGTTTTTGCGGTTACGTGCGTGTGCTAGGTTTTAGCATGATTTGGAGTGCGTGAGCTAGGTGGGCCACACATAGGTGCGTTTTGGCGAACCATAGACAACAAGCTTGAAGGAAGAAAATGGCAGGAGGCCTATCTTCTTCATTTTTTGGCCAAATGAGGTGCCGAAAAAGCCCAGCTAGGGGTTTTTGGATGTTATGAATCCATTGGCACTGTTTTCAAAGCCATTTGAAGACTTATTTTGTAGGTTTTTCACCATTGAAGTTTCAGAGAGCTCTAGGGAGCTTGAAGCCCTCATTGTTTGAGGTCATGCTCAGATGAGCCCATGTTTTTTTTCTGTGATTGAATAATAATTTTTTGATAATTATTATGCTATGAACACTTTGGGATAGGTTTTAGATCCATTTGAGGACTTTTACAGGTTTTTTTTTCCACAAAGAAGCTCAGGGAAGCTTAAGGTCACATGTAGAAGAGGTCATGCCCGGATCAACCATGATCCATTTTCAGAGTTTTATTAGTCATTTCTGGGGTTTTTATGTATTCTAAACCTAATGGTACAGTCAGAAAATCCATTGGAGTTGAGCAGCAGATTGTAAAAGAATCTTTGACAAATTATTCCCAGAGAGCCAAGTCCATTGAAGGAGGCTCAAGGAGATGTAGCCCAGAGAGGGGTGAACTCCTTTATCATCTTGTTATTGTTGTGAGTTTGATGGTTTATTTTCTGTAAGTTATATTTGCTATGTATTTATTTAAAACACATATTAAACCATTTAAAGGAAAAATTCCTCACACATGAACATTAAAAAGAAGATGCATAAACTTGGCACATAATCTATCTTGCATATTTTAACACATTGAGCAAGGTCCTATAAAGTTTATTTTAATGAAGTAGAGGGTGCTTGCATAGCATAACAAGTCAGCCCACTATTTTCAGATCAATATCAAAATTGAAATTACCAAAATCCCATCTATGTCTCTGAATCTATATGAAATTGTCTATATGCTCATCAACCATATCCAAAGGTTATTTCATAAGACCATCTGTATGACTGAAAATGACCATCTCTTTGTCTTTGTGTGTAGGAATAGCAGAGGCTGGGGAGGCTTCAATATGATCTTCAAATTCTTCATCATTGAGGCTAGTTGCTTCTTCAACTTCATGTGTAGGAGGAAAACAAGGTAGAAGGATTGTTGGGTATGTGTTATATTCTTTGCACGAGTGTGCAAGGGGGTGCAGGGGAAACACCCTCGAATTTTTTTTTCTGCCTCGGGAAACATGTCACCCGCCTCGGGAAATGTGTCACGTATTTAGGTGGGTTTTTGGCACATGTTTTTTTGTTGATGGTTTTCTATTTCCGGTTAAGGAATTAGGGTTTTGGACTAATCTAGGTCATTGGGTTAGGGTTTTGGATGCCGTTGGATCCTATATGTATATTGTATTGTAAACAATGTATCACCATGAATGAATATAGAATATATTGGTTTTCCCTGTTTGGGTTTCCAGGGGAAAAATCTTTGTGTAATGTTTGTATTTTCCATTTGATCTTTTTTGTTCTTTTTTTGAATATTTGTTTGCAGTAGATATTGTACAAGGTTAGAATCTACATTTGGTATCATACCTTTATTGGCTTAAGGATGACACCTTTGTGGTCAAGGGTTTGGCTCAGGACCGTGATAAGCCTTGTTACAGTGGGAGATCTGTGGTATTGATTTTTCAAGTGAAAATAAATGGCAAGCAATTCGAAACTGGAGATCGAGAAGTTTAATGGGAAAAGTTTTGAGCTGTGGAAGCTCAAGATGGAATATCTGTTGGTGGAAAGAGATCAGTGGATTGTGGTAGATCTAGGTACTGCACCTACAAGAACTTCAACAGATGATTGGAAAAATTTGGATCAGAAGGAAAAGAGAACAATCCGACTGTGTCTCTCTGATTTAGTATTAAAGAATGTGTCAGAGGAAGCTACAACCAAGGATTTATGGGAAAACTTGGGGATGTTGTATCAACCTAAGTTCCTAGTAAATAAAATATTCCTAAGAAAGAAGTTGTATAACCTAAGGATGAGAGATGGAGACTCGGTGGCAGATCATTTGAACACCTTCAATACTGTGGTAAGTCAGTTAGTATCTGTTGAGATTAAAATTTTAGATGAAGATAAATGTATCAGTTCATTGTGCTCTTTACCAGACTCCTGGGATGGTCTGGTTGTGGCCATAGGTAGTAATACAACTTCCTTGAAGTTTGAAGAAGTGGTCTCATCCTTGTTATCAGAGGATATGAGACAAAAGAATATGGAAGGATAGAGCACCGACGCATTATTTGCAAGAGGACGTTCCCAGGAAAGGAATGGATCTAATTTCTCAAGTGGGAGATCTAAGTCTAAGGGTAGATCTAAATCTCCCGAAAATTTTGTAATGGTATGTTGGAGATGTGGAAAAGAAGGGCACTACAAGAAGCAATGTATATCCAAGGTTGAGAAAAAGAAGATATCTAAAGAATATCATTCTACAGAAGAAAAGACCTCCAAGGAAGAAGGAGGGGATGTGTACTTGGCTTCTTCAAGCACACATGTATATCATGAGGCATGGTTGGTTGAATCTAGTGCATCCTTTCATATGATTCCCCACAGGGAGTGGTTCTGCGAATATGAAAGGTATGATGGAGGTAATGTTTTCTTAGGTAATGATTCGACAACCAAAATCATAGGACGAGGAAGAGTCAAGTTGAGGATCATATATGGAAGGATTAGAACACTGCCTGGTGTTCAATACATCCCATTTTTGGCCAAAAATTTGATTTTTGTAAAAAAAATGGACGATGCAGGGGTAAAAACAATATTTGAAAAGGAAACCTGGAAGATGATTTGAGGAGAAATGGTGTTGTTTAAAGGAGTTCGGTTTGGAACTCTGTATAAGATGGAAGGAAGCACTATTAGTGATGGGTGTAATAGTTCCATTGTTCCTGATATTGGAGTTGAAGAAGAAAGAACTCCTACAGTCTATGGAGAAAAGGTTATGTCGTGGCATCAAAGACTGGGGCATATCGGAGAGAAGGGTCTTCGACTACTACACGGTAAAGGTATGGTTGAAGGTATGTCTAACTTCTCTCTGGATTTTGATTTTTGTGAACATTGTCTATATGGGAAGCAGAATCAAGTAATATTCCCCTCTGGTGCAAAGAGGGCAGAAGGAATTTTACATCTAGTTCATAGTGATGTTTTTGGACCTATGTCGGTCCCATCATTGGGAAAATCTATGTACTATGTCTCATTTATAGATGACTTCTCGAGGAATACTTGGATACATTTCCTTAGGAAGAAATCTTAAGTCTTTGACAGGTTTAAATAGTTTAAGGCTCTTGTTGAGAATCAAACAAAGAAAATAATTAAGGTGTTGAGGACAGATAATGGTGGAGAGTTCTGCAGAAATGAGTTTGAATAATTCTGTAAGAAGTGCAGTATAGCAAGGAAAAATAATACTCCATATACACCTTAGCATAATGGATTTGCAGAAAGGATGAACATGACGCTGATGGAAAAATCAAGGTGCATGCTCAGTGGTGTCGGGTTAGGGAAATAATTCCAGGTAGAGGCAGTGGGTATTGCATGTTACCTGGTCAACATATCACCCTCATCAACATTGGATGACAAGACTCCACAAGAGGTATGGACTGGTAAGGAACCTTCTCTCACACATCTCAAGGTATTTGGCTACGATGCATATGTTCATGTTCCAAAGGAAAACATGAGTAAGCTAGATAAGAAGGCTGAAAAGTGTATCTTTATTGGATATAAAGATGGTCTCAAAGGTTATAAGCTTTGGAACCCAAAATATAAGAAGGTAGTGTATAGATGAGATGTGGTATTTAGAGAAATGAAGGATGTTGTTAAACAGGAAGTCCTACCAAGTAAGGAAGAACTAGAAAAAATAGAGTTTGATTTAAAGGATGATGAATTAGACTCTATAGAAGAACAAGAACCAGAAGAAGAAGATCCTCATACTCCAATATTGGGGAGATTGGTTCAAGAAAAAAGGCTAACGGAAAGGTATACTCCATCTAATTTCCATTCAAATTTTGCTTTGTCTATTACTGATGATGATCCTATAACTGTCAGGGAGGCAATGGATTCAGAGGATGGAAAACTCTAGAAAAGGTCCATGGATGAAGAAATGGCATCTTTGGATAAAAATGAGGCTTGGGATCTAGTGGAGTTTCCCACTGGAAGAAAACCCATTGGCAGCAAATGGGTATTTAAAAAGAAGCTGAATGCAAAATGAAAAGTGGAGAAATACAAAGCTCGGTTAGTAGCAAAGGGTTATTCCCAGGTTGAGGGAATTGATTTTGGTGAGATTTTTTCTCTTGTTGCCAAGTTAACCTCTATAATATTTCTGTTATTTGTTGATAATGCATTTGATTTTGAAGTAGAAAAGATGGATGTGAAGACAACATTCTTGCATAGGGATTTGGAAGAAGAAATCTATATGAAGCAACCAGAAGGTTATTCTGTGAAGGGAAAGAAGGAACTGGTATGCAAGCTGAAAAAGAACCTGTATGGTTTAAAACAATCACCAAGGATGTGGTACCAAAAATTTGATACTTATATGCTGGGACTTGGCTTCACAAGAAGCAAAGAGGATCACTGTGTGTATTTTAAATTAATTGGTGATCATTTGATTTATTTGGTCTTGTATGTGGATGACATGTTGCTGATAGGAAACAACAAGGAGATTATCCAGGATGTGAAAACTCAGTTTTCCTCTAAATTTGACATGAAGGTTCTTAGTGCTTCAAATTTCATTTTGGGCACGAAAATTAAAAGAGATCGGAAAAAGAGGAAACTCTAGTTAAATCAGAGAAAACACGTCGAGACAATATTGCAAAGGTTTAATATGCAAGAATGTAAACCAGTCAAGGTTCCTATTCCTATTGGTGTAAAGTTATTTGCGGATCAGTGTCTCAAGACACATGAAGAAGAGGAGAACATGTCTCATGTTCCATATGTGAGTGCAATTGGCAGTTTGATGTATGCAATGGTATGTACTAGACCAGACATTGCACATGCAGTGTAAGTTTTGAGTAGGTATATGTCAAAACCAGGGAAGGAGCATTGGACAATAGTAAAAAGGGTTTTCAGGTATTTGCGTGGAAATACTAGCTATGGATTGTGCTATGAAGGAAGATCAGGATTGGACAGAGTGGTGGATATACATGGATTTGTGGATACAGAATGGGCTAGATATCTGGATCGTAGGAGATATACAAGAAGGTATGTGTTTAACCTGTTTGGAGGAGAAATAATTTGGATGAGCAAAAGACAGGCTGTAGTGGCACTTTCAACTACAGAATATGAATACATGGCAACCACTCATGAAAGTAAGGAAGCAATATGGTTACAAAGATTGTGTTTAGGTATTGGGTTGGTACAGAAAGTTGTAAGGATAGAGTGTGACAGTCAGAGTGGAATTTTTCTGGCGAAGAACCTGACTTATCATTCAAAGACAAAGCATATTGATGTTAAATATCACTTTGTGAGAGACATGATTGAAGAAAATAAAGTATCACTAATGAAGGTGGAAACTTTGAAGAATTTTGCATACTCATTAACAAAATTTGTGAGCACTAATAAGTTCTCTTGGTGTAGAGGATCCATGGGCATTGTTGCCCTGGATTATTGACTATGTAACCCTGTAACCCCCTGTATGCAAAGAAAACAACAAGTGGGAGAATGTTGGGTATGTTTTATATTCTTTTCACAAGTAGTAGTGTTTGCGTCGGGCGTGCAAGGGGGTGTTTTGGGGGCAGTGCCCCCAATTTTTTTTGCCTCGGGAAACGTGTCACCTGCCTCGGGAAACATGTCACATATTTAGGTGGTTTTTCGACACATGGTGTTTTGCCGATAGTTTTCTATTTTCGGTTAAGGAATTAGGGTTTTGGACTAATCCAGGTCATTGGGTTAGGGTTTTGGATGCCTCTGGCTTCTATATGTATATTGTATTGTAAAGAATGTATCACCATGAATGAATATATAATATGCTAGTTTTGCCGGTTTGGGTTTCTAGGGGAAAAATCTCTGTGTAATGTTTGTATTTTCCATTGTATATTTTCTGTTCTTTTTCTAAATATCTATTTGCAATAGATATTTTACAAGGTTAGAATCTACAAGGAAATCATCTTCTTCAGGAAAGAGCATGGATACCAATGTATCTTTTTGCTCATCTGGATATTTTACTTTATCAATGTCTTCTTCTTCTTAGCAAGTTTCTCCATGGATCTATTCTTTAATCGAGTCTTCGTCATATTTAATAAGATCAAAGAGTTCACCATATTGATCTTGATCTATAATGAGTTTGTAAACTTCTTCAAGCATGGAGAGAGGCTCATTTTCATTTGGGAAGTTTTCCTGGTACCCATACTTCTCGGTTACAACGTTGTATAATGAATCTGTTCCATAATATGCAATGGTCACTTCCTAGGCTATTCTAGGGTAGGCCTTTCCTCATAATTTTTGAGGATGGTTTCATACCCTTCTTCTCTTTGTTGACAGAACTTAACCATAAATTCCTTGTCAGGACAAATTTTTATCAGTTGTCCATAAGTTGTCCATAAATTTTCTATAATTTCCTTGAGACACTCAAAAATTTCCTCAGTGTTGTTGTCAACTTCTTGTCTTTAAATTGTTGTTTCAAAAAAATCTGGAAGAAGAGTTTCTCTCAAGCCTTCAATAGGATCAAGGTCAAAACCTTCTCTTGAAAAAGCATCCTCCAAGTCCCAAATTATATCTTCAAGACTTTGAGCTTCTGGTCCCCAATGTTTAAGTAACTCTATGATGAGGATCATCAAAGAAGATATACTTCTTGGCTTCCAAGAATTCTTGATCTGATCCCTCTGTTCACTTACCAAGGACAACAATAGAAACCACATACATACATCCTCATATTGTACACTCAAAATGTAGATGCATCTGGTAAACTCAACAATGTGTGTTATGGCTGATAATGGATTACCATCAAACTTTGGGAGGACATCGAATTGGTTTATCAGGAACTTGTTTGGATATTCATTAATAGCTTCGAGATCCAAGGCCTTTTATGCTTCATGAAAGAGTCATAGATCCATGTTTCCATTACTTAGGGTAATACCTCGATGGAGTCGTCAGATGAGCTCAAGGTTCATCAAAGGATGGAAAGGGATATAGTGGGTTCTTGGAAAGGTGGAGTCGCTAGATGAGCTTCAAGAAGAGCTCATCAATATTGGAAAGGGAACACCCTTTAGGTGGAGTCGTCATGCATAATAGGGAAGAGGCTTCGCGATAGCTTGCCAAAGTGTCATTTATGATTAAGAAGAGGATTCAAAATCCTCCTCGACAACGACGCCAAAATTTTATCGCACAAGTTGTAGGTTGAGAAAATCCCGACCCAACCACCAAATGGCAACAACTAAGAGGGAAATGCCCACTATCACCTTAGAGAGGTGTTCCCGTCACTTTAGAGATTAAATGGTTACCTCAAAGGGGGAATCCCAGTGAGCCTAAGGGGGAATGAGATGGAAAGTGTGATGTATGAATTAATTCCCCTATAGTTCAAGTTTCTATGTGTGGAGAAAGGATTGATTAAGGTATTTATGGTAGCCAAGGTTTTCCAAGAAGTAGTATACCTTGCAAATGTTGAATGTACCTGCCCGAGACACAAGAAAAACAACAATACAATCCCAAGTATATGATGGGAAAGAAATTTAAGCTTGTTGTCCCTAATTGAAAATTTTGGTAATAGTATATATCAACAATGAAAATGATAAATAATGTTGTAAACAAGTTTCTAAGATTCTAGTTGAAAGAGCAAGAGATAAACTAGAAACAACTAGATTAGTTCAAGTAAGATAGCATTAGACTCTAGCAATGAAAGAATGATGCAACAAAAATTGTTTGTATAAATATTTTGCAACCTTATGGCTGTATCAAACTTGTTGTTAAAACAGTAAATTAAACCATCAAAACTCACAAATAATCCACCCAAACGTTGCATTAGACTAGGTAGATAAAGGTGGCAAATTCTTAACTAATTATGACGACTGAAAATAAAGTTATAAGAGAAAGAGTGTTAGGTTTTCTGCAACCCTAATGGTTGAAGATGAAAGTTTATAAAAACATAAATGAATACCCCTTTAGAGGGGACACCTGAGGCTAAGAGTTGCTCCAGGCATGATGAACAAAACCCAGATTGAAAAAAGTTGAAATGACAAAAAACCACGTTTCCTAATGCACTATTTTATTTCTCCAATGCAAAATATTCAGATTAGTGCCTTTAAAATTGGGTAAATGGAATCTTAGAATAAATATTTAGATAAAAAAATTCCCTAGGGGTGAAAGCCCTTTTACTTCCTAGGGTATGCCAATCTTAGGGTAAATCTAAGAGGGTATACACACTCGTATTCCTCCTAGAAACCCTTGCAAAATAACTTGTAAACTTTAGCAAACTAGATGAAGCTCAATGGAGGGTGTATCCAACATAATCCTCCTATGGTTTCAAACAAACATAACCAAGAAATAAAAAGAAATAACTAACAATGCATATTTTTCCTTACCAATCCAAGAGAGAGAGAGAGAGAGAGAGAGAGAGAGATCAAACCCTAGTTTCACCAAGCAAATTCACCATTCAAGATCAAGAGAAAAAGCATCCAAGAGTTGCGCATCACTCCTCATCCATTCACCAAAATATAGCACCATAATAGATTTTCACAAGGGATAAACACCATAATTCCCAAGAAGAGAACAAATTTCAGTCAAGTACTTCTCACAATGGGAGAGTTATGTTATGAAAAGAGATTCACATGATCTCTATTTATACAAAAAGTCTAACACATAGTTTGTCCACTTAATTTTAGGGTAAAACACAAGTTAAGTATCAACAACCCTAATCTTTCCTCTTTACACAAATAATGCTAAATAATTCATTTAAAATTCACTTTTGCACATTAGAAACCCTAAAAGTAAGATGATGCCATCCCTTTAGGGGACGTTTTGGAATATGTGACAAGTCGTTGAGGTTGGGGATGGAAGGTTTGGTCCAAAGTCCCTCTCTTCATGTGCTATGTCATTCTCCCTAAAGTAAACATGCTCTCTTCATCAATTGATTCCAAGTGGAAATGAGCAACTCTATCACCACCAAACCCTAACCCCTTTGTGACGTCAAACCTCAAGAAAGTGACGTTTTTCCCTCTTCAAGAAAAATGTTTAGGTGGTACGAGCTAGGTTAGGTACTCCATGATGCCATGCAAGCCTCCAAAGGTATGTCTTTGTGATCTAGTGTGTGGGCCTATAACATCCAACCTGTGGGATTCTTTCCCCATGGAAGCCCAAGCTATGCTTGTTCTCCCAAAACTAGCCACCGAATAGGGTCCTGCAAAACAAAAGGGTACGCCCTCCAAAGATCTCAATTAAAAGATATCATGACAAGTGTAAACCACATAAGATAAGAAAGGAACTTAAACATGTGCATCAAAAATACCTCGTCAAATTAAAAAAATTATCCAAGACCCTATACAATTGACCAAGTTTAGGTATGAGAGGGGTGTCATAAAATTCCTATTGGGTAGACCAAAACATCAAGTAGGGGATGCTCCCAAGGATGGCATTTCAAGGTTATGTAGTGGATGATGAGGTGGATAGGGGTTTATAATTCATAGGTCTATGAGTTTTAATGGCATACAAGGGCTTGTATTAGCTCATTTATGGGTTCCTTTGTAGGGGGTGTGTTGCACCTTCTTCCTCAATGCAACCTTTTTTCAAGCCCATTTATTGCCATTTATTAATTAATCAATGATCCAAACATGTGTGCACTCCCAATAGTGAATCGATTAGCCTGGGGGGAAGTAACACAATGTCACTTGAATGAAGAGGCCCACAAAGTGCCATAGGGGTAATCATGTAAAGCGTTGTAACACACTTGTGTCAGACTTGTATTCAAGGAGGATATTTATTGTGTGTTTGATATTGTCCAGGCTTTCAATTATTTCAAGAAAAACAATTCATCATTCTCAAGACCTAACTGGGAAAGCATATAGAAGGTTTATTTTAGGCTCTTATATTTTGCGAGAAACCATCCCCCTGGGTCTTCAGCCCCTTCTTCCCATGAAATGAGGTACATGACCTTCTTGGGTCACTATACTCAAAGGGCCTAGAAGATGGAAATATGATGGGAATGTAATGAGTAGAAAATGGTAAGTATGGTTGGGAATGGTACGATAACCCTTCAAGGGACCCCTAGTTGCAAACCTTCCCCAAATTTTGGCCACTTACTAGGAAATATATGACACTCACCAAGGTGAAACAAGGTCAAATGCATACTATCCAAGCAGGAGTTCTATAATCAAAATGATCTAGAATCGGATCCAGGAGCCTGACAGGGCTAAAAAAAGCTCAAAAATGAAAGTGCTCGGAATTTGATGAAACTAATGCCATTGCGTCCGTCTCCTCTTCCTGATTCCGGCCATATATTTACTTTGTCAAACGGGCTTCGTATGCGAAAGATATCGCATTTTGTTCGAAAACTCAAACAGGCAAAAAAAAGTGGATGACTGTACAGTCCGTACAGTGCCACATGGCACGCTGACTGTACAGGCCGTACGGCCATACAACTGACATGGTAGCTTCTGGTGATGACACGTGGTAGGTGATGTGGCATACGACAGGTACAGTTGGACTAGTCAGAGGGTGACATGTGTCACCACTGTAAGGTTGACACGTGGTAGACACGTGGCAAGGTTGACAAGTCAGTGACGTGGCAGACACATGGCATAGGTTGGTAGGTGGCAGGGTATGTGGCAGACACATGGACCATTCGGTGCTCAACAAGTGGCAGAGTCTGCTTGGTTGGAGAGGTGCCACGTGGCCCAGTCATGGGCTGCCATGTGGCACCCTTTGGTTGGCTCGTTCGGGTTATGCAAAATTATATGGTCTCCACCGGGGTCGAACCCCCAACCTCTCCTCCAGGCTATGGACTGGAAGGATCGGGATGAACGCCCACCCCACTGGTGTGACTTAACAATCATACAACAATAAAATTATTTAAGTTTGATTAAAGTTTTAATGGGAGGCAGAAAGGACTGGGGCTTAGCCCCAACCCATGGTTTCAATTGGGTTGTAACATCCATACACCCGAGGGCGTGGGCACCGTATGCAAGAGTTGGGATAAGGGACCATCCCTTGGACCCTACGCCACCATATAACCATCGGCGTGTATCGCGGGGCCTATCCACTATTTTGGGTGCGGGGTTAGTCTGTTAAGCCGTCGGTTCCATAGAAAACGCCGAAGACCAGGAGCTAGCGCGCATGGGAAGGGCCAGCGCATAGCCCGAGGGGATAGCGCTCGACCACATGGCCCCATGTGACCCTGCCAAGGGGGCGCGCGCACAGACTAAGGAGCTAAGCCCTATTTTTATTCAAAAAGTGGGTTTTTTTGTTAAGTTTTTGGATTTTCTATTGATTTTATGCCTATTAATGGAGGATTTGGCCCATTTTTGGAGCCCAAATTTTGGGAGGAAGTTGGGGATGGATAACCAACTTCAGATCTATAAAAACCAGGCCTGTTTGAGGCCATAAATGATAGTCAGAGCAGATTTATGCTGAAGGGAAGCCAAGCCAAGGCCATTTTTATGCAGGGAATCTATTGAGGAGCATACACTTGCGGGCCATTTCTAGGAGCTCTGGACATTCGTTTTGTGTGTCGTTTTCTTTGCTGGGTTCTAGAGATCTAGAAGAACATGACCAGATCAGTATTGTAGCCAATTGGCATTGCTACGATGTACTTTTGAGCTTTTGAACATAAATAAAGAAGCCTCCCCCACAAAGACAAAGGCCCGAAGACATAGGCAACGTTGTGTCGAACTCCGTTATCAATTCTCTTGTTATGGTTTGCTGTTTATTACTTCATTTCAGATTTTCATATGTGTATATGGCTGTCATAATTCCTCTCCTTTCCTCATTCTTTCATTAAGCTTCTTAAAAGGGTTAATTAACACATGCAATTTAAAAGTCAACCATAGTCATTAAAAGATCCTACGGATCAAGTGGTATTAGAGCTGGTTGACGTTTGGATTTGAGTTTTGCATGTTAACTAGGGAAAAGCTACAACGTGGTGAAGGAGATGTTGTTGCAGAGAATCCATTAATTGGATTGAGAAAGAGATATTCTCACAGCGAGAATATGGCATCGGAAGAAGGGATTTCTCAGGATGAGAAAGAGTTCCGGAAAACATTCCTTGCTATGTCGGAGATGGTGAAAGTTTTGTATGAGGATTACTTGGAATGAAAGAGACCAGTTTTGGGTGAATCTTCAAAGGGAAAAAGTGAAGAGGAAGAGGATCATCCTCAGATTCCTCCTTCACCTCCATCATCACCTCCTCCTTCTCCTTCTTCTTCAAGTTCAAGTTCTAAATCTAATGGAAAGAAATTTTTCATAAGAATAAAAATGAAATGCCATTGTTAAAACTTGATGTTAAATTTGAGTTGCCCATATATGATGGTGAAGTAAATGCAGAAAAACTTGACAATTGGATCAGGCAGATGGAGGTTTACTGCAGTGTGCAACAGATCAAAGATGAGGCCACACA
>ML797839.1:85699-109639 GCA_009831015.1 Picea engelmannii
CCGATGGATTTCGAAAAATGGCATTAATGTTAGATATCCCTTTACAAACACAAGAAACTCTTATGAAGTATATAGGAGGTTTACCTGCACATATTAGAAACATTGTTTTCATGTTTGGACCCACTAACCTTGATGAGGTTTCTATTCAATCTACGCATATTGAAGCAGGGAAAGCAGGTGTGTCAGGTGAATCATTGTCTTCAAGGAAAGAGGACAAGAGGAAAAGGCATGGAAAGAATGCAAATGCAGTGACGAGGAAGGAAGGAAATCCCTCTTGCAAGCGTTGCAATAAAGAGGGACATGATGAGGATAGATGTTGGCAGTTGCATCCCGAGAAGAGGCCAAAGTGGTTCAAGGAAAAGAAGGGAATGCAGACAGTGGCAACAACAACAAAACCCACAGACTTGGGATCAGATTCAGGTGATGAATCAAAGATCTCATTGGTTGGTATGACAGGTAAAATTGGCGAAGACATTGATTGTAGAAACAACTTGTTTCATATAAGGGTAATCATGTGACACACTAAGATAGACACATTAATCGACAGTGGATCTCAATCTAATCTAATCTCAGAATAATTGGTTAAGAAATTGGGATTAAAAACACAAACTCATCATAAGCCTTACACACTTAAATGGATAAGCAATCATCATCAAATGCACATAACAAAGAAGTGCACAATCAAATTTGCAATTTCATCTAAGTATGTGGATGAAGTAACATGTGATGTAGTGTCGTTAAGAGAATGCGGAATGGTCTTAGGTAGTCCATATTTATATGATCATAAGGCAATCTTCTACAGGACAAAGAATCAATATCAATTAACCAAAGCAGGTCAAGATTATGTGGTTCATGCTCATCATGTTAAAGCAAAAAAAACACTTCAAACAATGGAACAATTAAAGAAGGCAGTGCAAGAAAGCAACAAACCAATAATTGTTTCAAATGAAGTAATCGATCTTAAGCAAGAACAAGAAATGATTGTTGAATGGAAATTCAATCATAAGTTGCTTCAAGATAAGCTCATGTCGTGCAAATACTACAAGTATATCAGTTCATTTGCAATTGTCTTTTTGATCCTATCATTAGTAATTTTGTCTACATGGATGATAGTGGCTTCAGTAAGATGTAACAATGTTCAAATGGCTAACAATATACTGTCAGTTGTCATGATTGTGTTACAGTTGATCTTGATGAGACAGGTGCACAGGACAGAGTTTAGAGACAGAGGACAAGCTGGGTGGCCTATCCCGAGCTTGTTGAATAGTCAGTAACCTTTTGGGGACCAAAAGGTATTTTAGTGGGGAGGTGTGATCCATAATCGGATCCAGGAGCCTGACAGGGCTAAAAAAGGCTCAAAAATGAAAGTGCTTGGAATTCGATGAAACCAATGCCATTGCGTCCGTCTCGTCTTCCTGATTTCGGCCATATATTTCCTTCGTCAAACAGGCTTCGTATGCGAAAGATATCACATTATGTCCGAAAAATCAAACAGGCAAAAAAAAGTGGATGACTGTACAGTCCGTACAGTCCATACAGTGCCATGTGGCAGGCTGACTGTACAGGCCGTATGGCCATACAACTGACATGGCAGCTTCTGGTGATGACACATGCCAGGTGATGTGGCATATGACAGGTACAGTTGGACCAGTCAGAGGGTGACATGTGTCACCACTGTAAGGGTGACACGTGGCATGGGATGACGTGGCAGACACGTGGCAAGGCTGACAGGGAAGTGACGTGGCAGACACGCGACACAGGTTGACAGGTGGCAGGGTACGTGGCAGACATGTGGACCATTAGACACTCGACAGGTGGCAGAGTCTGATTGGTTGGAGAGGTGCCACGTGGCCCAGTCATGGGCTGTCACGTGGCACCCTTTGGTTGGCTCGTTTGGGTTATGCAAAATTATATGGTCTCCATCGGGGTCGAACCCCCGACCTCTCCTCTGGGCTATGGACTGGCAGGACTGGGTTGACCGCCCGCCCCACTGGTGTGACTTAACAGTCATACAACAATAAAATTATTTAAGTTTGATTAAAGTTTTAATGGGAGGTGGAAAGGGCTGGGGCTTATCCCCAACCCATGGTTTCAACCGGGTCGTAACATCCATACACCCGAGGGCGCGGGCACCATATGCAAGAGTTGGGATAAGGGACCAGCCCTTGGACCCCACACCACCATATAACCACCGGCGTGTATCGCGGGGCCTATCCACCATTTTGGGCGCGATGTTAGTCTGTTAAGCCGTCGGTTCCATAGAACACGTCGAAGACCATGAGCTAGCACGCATGGGAAAGGCCAATGCATAGCTCGAGGGGCTAGCGCTCGACCACATGGCCCCATGTGACCCTACCAAGGGGGCGCGTGCACATACTAAGGAGCTAAGCCCTATTTTTATTCAAAAAGTGGGTTTTTTTGTTAAGTTTTTGGATCTTCTATTGATTTTATGCCTGTTAATGGAGGATTTGGCCCATTTTTGGGAGATATTGGGCATTTTTTGAGCCCAAATTTTGGGAGGAAGTTGGGGATGGATAACCAACTTTAGATCTATAAAAACTAGGCCTGTTTGAGGCCATAAAGGACATTCAGAGCAGATTTATGCTGAAGGGAAGCCAAGCCAAAGCCATTTTTATGCAGGGAAGCTATTAAGGAGCAGACGCTTGTGGGCCATTTCTGGGAGCTCCAAACATCCGTTTTGCGTGCCGTTTTCTTTGCTGGGTTCTAGAGACCTGGAAGAACATGACCGGATCAGTCTTGTAGCCAATTGGAATTGCTACAATGTACTTTTGATCTTTTGAACAGAAATAAAGAAGCCTCCCCCACAGAGACAAAGGCCCGGAGACGTAGGCAACGTTGTGCTGAACTCTGTTATCAATTCTCTTGTTATGGTTTGCTGTTTATTACTTCATTTCAGATCTACATATGTGTATATGGCTTTCATAATTCCTCTCTTTTCCTCATTCTTTCATTAAGCTTCTTAAAAGGGTTAATTAACACATGCAATTTAAAACTCAACCATAGTCATTAAAAGATCCTACGGATCACAAACGTAGATTAAATACAACAAGTTTAAATGCCTCGAATATTAGGGTTATTATCTGTCACAATATCTAACTTGTACCATGTGGAGAAATACCCATCTGCCTTCTAGAAGCTAGATGGTGTGGTGGATGCGCTGACAATGGATCAAAAAGTGGTGATAGATCGAGCTTCCAGATGTACAAGTGGACATTGATAGTCATGTGGTCTCTCAACACTCTATATTTGCAACCTGAGGGCCTCTAGACATCATCTCCTTAGTTATCCCACAATATGGGGATAATAGGAACAAAAAGAGGGGGCCATAAAAAAATAAAAATAAAATGGGTCATTGTGGGAGGTGAGCTACAAAAAATGACGACTTACTAGGAATAATCAATTATATCTTAGTTCAAAAGAGGGTGGCTTCAACCATATTAAAGAAAAAATCACCTTTTAATAGTTCAATCAGTATACGGATTGAGGATCCCACATCTAGTAGCCTGAGGACAAGATATAAAGAAATCTTGTTACCAGTGATCTTCCTCATAACGCGAGCAAGTGTTAATGGGCATTTTAATTAATACATTCATAGTGAAACAATGAGAGTAATACCACAAAGGAATGCTTATCAACTGTTATAGACCGAAGTGTTTTCCTCATCTTTCTTTTCCGACATTTCTTCCCTGCTAGCGAGCGTCCATAACCTCGACGAAGATGCCTTAGTATCATACAAGCATGGCCCCACTGCGAGCGAGCGTCAATATCCCTGATGGGTTTACTCGTACTTCCCATGCTTTTAGTAGTGTTTTCGAGTTCCTTGTGATTATGCTTTTCTATATTCACCTTTTAGATATAATATTTATGTATTTCTTTTGCAACATAGGTGAAGGTAAGTAGGAAGTGGGATGATACGAGAGTTACTTTGATTTTCTAGTCTTAGTTGACAGTTTATTCTTATGGGTCCACAAACAAGGATCGCCGATGCATTTTATAATTAGGAATATCAAGGGAAGAGTCATTGGAGTTATGTAGAAGACATTGAATTTAGGACATTTCAAAAAGCTTGAGAGGAACACATGCATGTCATGAGAGTGTTCACATAAGTGAGCATAACTGATGGAAGCCATCAAAAGGTACTGAATTTAAAGGTTAGAAGTTTTCTTTTGGCACATATGAAGAAGTTCCTCTTTTCAGTAATATCATCATTCATGAATATAAACATTGATCTTAGGACAATTCAACCACTTCAATATGGGAAGGAACTCACAAAACAAGGCACTTACATGGGTCTAATAGTCTTGGGTTCCTGTTGTGAAAGAACAGGTTGGTTCGAAGGAACGAACAATAAGCTATCCTAAAATGAAAGGTTTAAAAGAAAAGAAAAAATCAAGCAAAGGCATGGAAAAAAAGAGGACTGACAGAGAAGGGAAGGATGATTGTAGTGAAAATCAACAAAAAAAGAAAAAGAAGGAAAAATACAAAATACTACTATATACAAGGCTACATCACCATTGGTGATTAGGATAAGTATTTTTTGAGGATTTGGCCATTGACAATGAGCTCCTCCTCATATCCCTATAATGTTTTAAATCTGAAATTCCTAGGGCCTATGTTTTGATGAATCAAATAGGGTCCTAACCACAATTTTTGGAATTTGGTGTGTTTTCCCTTAAGTTCATTAGCTTTGTCCCATTTGGTTACAAGGGAAAAACTCTTTATGGCCAAGGGTAAACCACAACAGACATGTATGACTGCAAAAATCAACTCAATTCCATTGTATTCTATATAAACTAATGTGCAAGATGAGAAAGAGACCTACCTCGATCGAACATTCAATGATGTTCCACCATTGAGCACTTCGACCCAAAGCTTTATACCTGCAATAAGTTCTTAAAAAATGATCATAGCAAGTACATGGTGATAGTATAAAGGGGTTAGCACATTAGATAACATAATCCATTAATAAACATTACAAACATGCCCATGGATAATAATCATATATTTTCATGATACCAATAGGACGGGAAAGGAGTATTTATATTAATAATTGATGAGCAGATGTGACAACATTACAAACTTCTATGTCGGCACGGTTCGAAACCAAGGAACCAAGTTCCTTCCAACTGGGCCTCCACCACTTCAATCCTCCACCAAAGGCAAGCTCATATGAGAGAGACAATGAGGTTCTCTCAACAATAGGGAAAGAACTTGGGGGCTAAACATTGTGTTAAAACTTGAGGGACAAAGGGATGCAGACTCAATATGAAGTAATTTATCCAGAGTAACTTTTCTCTCAAAGTTGAATTCTTTCTCCTCCTTTCCATAGCTCAGAATTGTGCTCTTATAGCCTTCAAAATGAAACTGAAGGGCCGAGTCAGAACATTTCTGGTATATGGAAGGCCAAGGATCAAAGATCGCCTATCGTGACATGGAAACCTGACTCCATTTTTGTATTTTCTGGCACAAATCCCGATGTACGTGGGCTGTAGTGGAGAAACCTACGTATACGTATGTTGTATAGTATATAGGGCACGCATATGTGGAAAAATATGTATATTTTTGGCTCCGGATTTATCAAAAAGGGATTACAAGTCTGCATAGGGAAATGGAAAAAGGCCCTTTGTGCAAGATAACAATGGTGAGGAAAATATTGCTATAACATATGCCCCCTAATGTCTGAGATCAGAGGAGTATCTGCGATGGCTGAAATACATTATAAATAACCCATAAGTGGAGTGGTAAAGAACCAACTAGACGAACTCAATTGCTCATTACATTCTGTATTGACTTTGCATACATGGCTGCCAAGAATACAATGAAGATCCATGTGGAAAATATACCAAATAAGTGTCTGTGGCCATGAATAGGAAAATACAAATGCTGTTATATGACAAAAGTTGTCATAGTCACGAACAAGGCCCAGTGAAAAAAAATTCAAAATCACTTTGAAGATATCTATATACCATGGAGTACAATCTGATCTCCTATGATCACTGAAGTCGAATAGGTGTTGGTCCAATGAAAGGGAAGAAACAACTCAGGAAATATATGACCACGTACTGATGTATTCAAGTCTTCTACACTATCTGCCAAGGGTGAAAGTCTACATCATGTGAATAAAGGAGTTGAGGTGGAAGACAATGAGACATCGTTTGATTACCGATCATTGAGGTATACCATTAACAAACGCGAGACAACCTACCAATAATGAAAGTAGGTATCAAGGCACCGAGTACATTCATACAAGTGTGAATAAAGGAGTTGGTGTCGAACACTTGAGAAATCCATTGATCAAGAGACATTGATGTATTCCCATCTGTCAACGCTGAGAGAGCCTGCCACTAATGACTACAAGCCTCAAGGTACTCATAAAACTCTAGGTCTCGTATCCAGAATAAATGAGCTGAAGTCGATGGAAAGAGACTTACTGAAAAGAGAGCATTAAGGCATCTCTCATCAGTCAGCACGAGGAATAAAGTAGGAGCTTCATGATTTGGGGGAGATCAGACGAAGAACATGTTCACGAACCAACGATCCTGTGTGTCTTTCGCATGTACCAAATGCAAGATATATACAAAAAATACCCTCTGAATAGAAGCTAATTATGAAAACTACTGACAAAGGAAAGGATACCACCAATAAGGCTAATGACATCCAAGACACTACACGAATCCCAAGGTGTGAATAGATGTCTTGCCGTCGAACACAAGAAAAACCACCCAGTCAACGACCAATGTTAAAATGTCAATTGTTGGGTTCAAGGTGACCTACCAATGATGAAAGTAGGGCCAGGGTGCATGATAAGACCATAATATCATGTGATTCTGAGACAAACTAAGGGTATGGCTGACATGCAAAGTCAAGATTTATGAGGAGTGGTCGACACAAATTGATAGACTTCCTTTGAACAAGAGCAAGAGACATATGGTGGACTCTGGTGACATAGACTTAATGATGTGACTATTAGATGCATGAGACATCAATAATGTTCTCTATAGGGACTGGAAGAGTAACCAACCGGTAGAGAAAACTTAGTAACAATATCATCTTCCTAAGGCCATGGTAAACCCAAAATTATGATGACGCAAGGACTCAATAACTTTGTTCTCTGTTCAAAGGTGACATGACTGTTGTCGATTATAATATAGTACTCCCTTCCCGCCCGTATTTTTTTGTTTTTTCATAACAAATGAATGCTATGATACAGAAGAGGAAACAAGTGTTGCAAGTAATCAAAACTAGTTCTAGCAGTGGAACGCACCTATGCTTAATGCAAGGAAATGCATGCGGGAGATGGACACTCGGGGTGATGTTCCCTCCAAGGTATAGGGTGTCAAATTGTGAATGATATAAACAAGGCTCTACTTGGTTGAGGATGCAAAAACTTCTTAGGAAACGGTTTATAATGCAAAGCAAGAACCGGCTAAAGGCTCAATACTGCAAGTGAGGGCATGAGATGCAATCACAACTTAACGCCAACAAAAATATCCTTTTTTATGTCTTTTAGTCTACTTGGTGTGAAAAAGGGGTAAAATTGTGCCAAATAGACATCTTTTTCAAATCCAATTTACGAGTATGAAAAAGACAAGTTCACTCGACAATCTTTTCTATTTTTGATAACGAGTTGGAAAAGAACTTAACTGAGACTCATGAACTTTCAAATCCAATTTAACGAGTGTGAAAGGGACAAATCACTCAACAATATTTTCGGTTTTTGAACGATTCGGAAAAGAGATTAACTCAGACTCATTAGGGAGATTCTAGGCGGCAAGTCACGGGGGAGGCCAAGGCTCCCATGCCGACCTTCTGTGGAATGTCAGTATCTTTCAAAGATCCAACACAATATTGAGAAGACCCGAAGCTCTCCAAGTCGAGGAGGGAAAAGTGCTAACGAAGGTTATCATCTCCGTGTTATATTGGATAATGTATCTTCCTAAAAAGGACATTGGCAGAGGCATTGGATACCCCACAAGACCATCCCAATCAAAGGGAACCTCATCAATACTTGGAGGAAGAGAACTCGGGAAGAGTAAAACTCTCTCTTGTTTAGAAGGTGAAGTACTAGAAATGCTAAAGACATGGCATAGAAGGTATAGAACCAGAACCAAAAGAGTGAGATCGACCACAAATTGCATTGGCATGACCGCTTCCTTAGACTTGTCACTCTCCAAGAGAAGAGTGGGGTTGATCGAATATTGCATCGATATGACCACTTCCTTAACCATTGGTTGAATAGGATGTGAGACAACAATGTTAAAAGGTGCATCACCCAAAAAAACCAGAGTGTTTTTGGTTGAAGATTGCATCGACACAACTATTGGTTGAACAAGATGCGAGACAACAAGGTCAAGAGACACATCACCCCTGAAAATAGGAGAGGTATCGGTCGAAGATGGCATCGACACGACCAAAGGTTGAATAGGATGTGAGACAACAAGGTAAAAGGACACATCAATCCCTAAAGGAAAAGGGGTGTCAGCCGATGATTGTAGCGGCGTGACTGTTGTATCAACCAAAGAAGGAACATAGTGTTGTGAAACCATAGATGCCTCAGAACCCAAAGGGCCCTTAGGTGAGTCCCACGCTTCTGGTATCCCAATAGTAACATGACACAAATGAGTAAGGTGACTTCCTTCAAAAGTCCTGCAAAGGAATCTAGGATTACGTTTGAGATGTCTAGGCTTCTCAATCATATGAATGCCCCCATCATGACTTGTAGTGGCTTGTGACATGCTCCCAGCATGACTTGCAGAGGCTATTAGAAAATATCCAACATGACTAGCAGAGGTTGGTGATGGACGTGAAATGTGACTAGTAATGACTAGACATGTGCCCCAACATGACTTGCAGCGGTTGGTTGTAGGTCTTCAACATGACTCATAGAGGTTGTCGACCAATCTCCAACATGACTAGCAGAGGTTGGTGATATAATTCCAGTATGACACGTAGTGACTGGAATTGTTCCCCCAACATGGCTTGTAGCGACTGGTTGTAGGTCTTCAACATGACTCGTAGAGGTTGTCGACCAATCTCTAACATGACTAGCAGAGGTTGGTGATATATTTCTAGTATGACCCGCAGTGACTGGACTTGTGCCCCCAACATGACTTGCAACGAATGGTTGCAGGTATTCAACATGACTTGCATTGTCTGGTTGGAGGTATTCAACATGACTTGCAGAGGTTTTCGACCAATATCCAACATGAATAGTAGAGGTTGGTGATATACTGCCAGTATGACCCGCAGTGACTGGACTTGTGGTGGTAGTGAATTGCGGCATTTGAGACCAAGGTCCAAGGAAATATTAGTTTTGAGGAATTGCAGGCCAGGAAGGATCCTGGTTTACACCCTGTCCCTATCCGGCATGCTAGTATCCCCCTCCATACTGATACATAAAGGGTTGTAAGGGTGTCAACACTGAGGAAGCCACTTGCAAAGAGAAATCAACATGGAAAGGGTTACTCATGTCGGAATATACGTTTCCCCCAGACGAAGGAACTTCATTAGGGGGGTTTCCCATACTATAAAAATAATTCCCCCTGGATGAAACACCAGAGGGTAGACAAAAGTACACCATGGGAAAAGTGTTGATAGGAACTGACATAGAGGAAGAAGGATAAGTGGATGGAGTGTAACAAGTAGAATTATTGCTTAATTGGACACTTACTTCTCGCATAGTGGATTCGTAGGAAGGAAGATTCCAACCTCCTATTGTAAGAGGTGTTTGAAGGATACGACTCCTATCAAATAGAGAGGGATAAGAAGGAGGCATCATGCCCCCAGACCCAAAAATTGTATTCGTATAAGGAGGCAAGACAGAGGATGGAAAGTGCGAAGACATATCAGACATACCATGAGAAAAATGATTAGAGACCCAAGGCATTGGCTGAGTACCATAATTCTTCATACCATTATAGAAAGCGGATGGATTTCCCCCCATGAACGTCATGGGGGGGGGGGGGNAGCAGTAAATGAGGGGGCCAAAGGAACCTCACTATCCATGATAAAGAGAACTCAGTATAGACTCTTAAGGCTAACTAGTAATCAAAGATCATACCAAAAATTCAAATGACCAATATGCATGCAAACGGGCTAAAGTGGTTGAGTGGCCTCCCTCGCTAAAGAAGGTATGTATCGTCCAAAAGGGACCTGAGACTCCCTGCTAAAGTTTGGAGGTAACATAATCAATTATAGGGGCCCTCGTGGGCTTAACAACCAGTCGGTCAGATCCCCTTGGAGAGGTAATCCTCCATAAAGGCTGTGTGTTGTCCGACTCCTATCTGACCCAGGGTACAAGAAAAATAACCCTTGCAAGTAACTATGAGATGCCTAAGTCAAGCAACTAATAAACCACTGTATAAATGATGCACAGGCGAGAAGTTGTAAGTCTGGATTACCGTATGGGCAGGGTAGCAAAACACGAAACCTTGAAAACACCGCCTCTCACAAAGGTATGGGCACTATCAAGATCCCCAAATACGAATAAATCCACAGAAATATCTCTGACGCTAGGCGAGTATCCAGGGGTTATCCCTTCAACTAACTTCGTGCGACCTCATGATTAACTCTAGTGTGAGCGGAGCCTCTTGATCTTACCAATTATACAATGGAATTCTCAACTCCCTATCTCAGACACATATGTTGATTTATTTGCCTTGGAGAAGTTTACTCACAAAATCCTATTCCAAGGCACTAAATCCTAGACTAGTTTGTGCACCCTAAAAATAAAATCGTGACTAATCAATTTTAGTTTAAATAAAATTTTTATTGGTCGTGATTACTCAAAAGGGTATGGAAGTGAAACTCATGATGTTATGACTCCGCAAGAAGATAAATATGAATATAATGCAAAGCCTATATTTAACTTTTCAATGAATGATATGCTAATAAAAACAATGCAATTTTCAATTTCAACTCTGCAATTCAGAAGTAAAATGCAATCTTTCGCTAAATTCACTAAGCTAATGATAAAGGTTCAAAGACAAAAATGCTAAACAATGCAAAATGCCTATTTTTTTTTGTATTTTCAATATATTAAAGAGAAAATGCATGGAGTGAAAAGCAACCCGATATATAAATTCTACTGTGTATAAATGAAATATCTCAAGCAGAATACCAAGCAACCAAGAAAACATCCCAGAGTTCAAGGACAAATCAAAAATGAAAAACAAAGAGAAAGACTACGCCCAAAAATTCAACTCCCAACAGGTTTCCTGTCAACCCAGAGAATCTCAACACGCACTACAGAGACCTAAACAGGCTCAACAATCATCAAATCCCACCCAGAAGTCACTAAACCAAGTAAACACGGAAGGGAAAGTGGTATACGTGACTGTTTAGGAGAACAAAGCATATATACGAATCCTACAGTGAGACAACAAGCATGTATACACAACTGTTAGGGAAAAAAGGAGTGTATAGGCTTTAAAACAAGGCCAGGCAAGGGAAAGAAGGCTGAAAACTCAGACCGAGAGTGAACAGAATTTGTCAAGTAGTGATACGACAAGAAACCCAAAGGAAAAAGAGTAATGCAAGAAGAAAAATTACTTCAATCCTTAGAAGGAATATCTCTCCCCAGTGGAGTCGCCAATTCTGTTATGAGGGAAAAAATCTCTATGGCCAAGGGTAAACCACAATAGACATGTATGACTGTAGAAATCAACTCAATTCCATTGTATGTTATATAAACTAATGTGCAAGATGAGAAAGAGGCCTACCTTGATCCAACATTCGATGTTGTTCCACCATTGAGCACTTCGACCCAAAGCTTTATACCTGCAATAAGTTCTTAACAAACGAGCATAGCAAGTACATGGTGATAGTATAAAGGGGTTAGCACATTAGATAGCATAATCCATTAATAAACATTACAAACGTGCCCATGGATAATAATCATATATTTTCACGATACTAATAGGATGGGAAAGGAGTATTTCTATTAATAATTTATCAACAGAAGTGACAACATTACAGACTTTCGTGTCAGCACAGTTTGAAACCAAGGAACCAAGCTCCTTCCAACTGGGCCTCCACCACTTCAATCCTCCACCAAAGGCAAGCTCATAGGAGAGATACAACGAGGTTCTCTCAAAAATAGGGAAATATATTGGGGGATGAACACTGTGTTCAGACTTGAGGGACAAAGGGATGCACACTCAATATGAAGTAATTTCTCCAGAGTAACTTTTCTCTCAGAGTTGAATGCTTTCTCCTCCTTTCCATAGCTCACAATTGTGCTCTTATATCTTTCAAAATGAAATTGAAGGGCCGAGTCGAAATGTTTCTAGTATATGGAAGACCAAGGATCAAAGATATCCTGTTGTGACATGGAAACCCAACTCCATTTTTGTATTTTTTGGCAAAAATCCCGATGTACATGGGCTGTAGTGGAGCAACCTACATATACGCATGCTGTATAGTAGATAGGGCATGTATATGTGAAAAAATATGTATATTTTTGGCTTTTATTTATCAAAAAGGGATGACAAGTCTGCATAGGGAAATGGAGAAAGGCCCTCTGTGCAAGATATCAATGGTGAGGCAAATCTTACTATAACACATTTGAGAACAAGGTCTCCCTCCTGAAAATATTTCTTACCCACAACTAATTTGTCAAACCATTTTTTGATTATCTCTTGATGGTGTGTTAGGTTCATCATAGAAATTTCCCTTTCTTCTTCAATTTTTAACATCATGTTTAATCTCTCTTGCATTACCGAGCAAGCCTCGTCTTGGGAAGATTGGGCCAGTTGAAAGGCGGGTAAGAAAGTATCAGTAGGCACAGTGGCTTCCTATCCATAGACTAGGAAGAAAGGGGAGTTACCAATGGATGACTTGGGAGTCACTTTTCATCCCATAGGGAATTCTGAAGAGTGAGGTGTCAATTTCTTTGATGGTCGTTGACAATTTTCTTGAGGATTTTAATAAGGTTCTTATTAGTCGACTTTGCCAAATCGTTCCCTTGTGGGTTGTTATTCGTTGAATACTTAACCTTAATATTCTGTTCCAGCACGAATTCAATCAATTTAAGAGAAGAAAAATACTTGGCATTATCAAAGTCTAATGAGTCAGGAATTTCAAACCTGGTGATGATATGGGATTCAAGGAATGAATTCACCTGATTTTCGTTGATAGCCTTCAAGGGAATTTCTTTGCTCCATTTGGTGAAATAGTCAGTAGTTGTGAAGATATATTTGTATAGCTGGGATGAGTTGGGATTGATCTCCCCGATCACATCCATCCCCCACTGTTGAAAGGGGTGTTCAATGATCACAACTTGTAGGGGGAAGGCAATATTTTTTGACTCTCTCAACTAACATTTGGAAATGTTGGAATTTCCTTGCATATGCGTGAGAGTCCTTGAATAAAGTCAACAAATAGTATCCATATTTGAGGATTTTGTGAGTAGTGGTGTCTCCACTGTAATTTCCACTAGCTAGTCCATGATGGAGTTCAGATAAGACCCTTTCCACATCCCTCTTCTCAAGACATCTTAGAAAAATACCATCGTAATTTTTTCTTCATAGAATCCCTTGGATGATCTGATATTGAGTAGACTTGAGTTTGAGGGCCATTTTTTTCTTGGCTCGAGATAATCTGGGGCCGTCCCATGAGTTAAGTAATATTTCATTTCATAAAACCATTGGTTTGAGTTGACCGGGATGTAATAGATTTCTCTTGCATACAGTTCTTGATCTTAATACAGAGCATCTTCATGTGTTCCATCACTCATCGATTCCACAACAAGTTTGCACAACCCCTGTACTTTGATGATTTTCGTAGGCTTAATCTCCACGTCATATTTCTGTCGAGTTGTAATCCAATTAACTCTCTTTTCTGCTAAGTCTTTTTATACCAGTAGATTCATGACAACATATTAGGGAACAATAACTTTGGTCTTGGACTTAAGCAAGAATGACCTGAAGTGTTTGAAAACTTTAAATACAACATAGGCTTGTTTATCCACTTCTGGGTAGTTCAATTTTTCCCCTTGTAAGCTAGAACTTATAAAAGCTATAGAGAATTCATCTCCTTCCTGGTTCTTTTGCGTTAAAACAACCGCAAATTTGATATCAAACGCAAAGGTTTAGAGGATGATATCTCAACTAAAATCTAGGCTTTACAACGTAGGATCTTGTGCTTTGTATGTTTTGATATTATCGAAAGATTATTTTTCTTTAGATCCCCATTTGAATTTGGCATTATTTTTTTTATCATGTCTTGCATTGGTTTCACTATTTCAGAAAAAACTCGGGATGAATCGTCTTACAAAGTTTATCCTCCCCAGGAATGACTCCATGAATTTCTTGTTGTGAGGGGGAGGGATCTTTGCAATTTCTTCGGTTCTCTCAGGTTCGATTTTCATGCCATTATTGGAAATAATGAAGCCTAGAAGTTTTCCTTCATCTATAGAAAAAATAGAATTCTTAGGATTGAGAGAGATTCCATACCTTATGCATCTATTAAATACTTTCTTCAAATGAGTTATATGGTATTTTCCGTCCCTTGAAAATATAGTAACATCATCAAGATACACCACAACACATTCTCCAAGTAGACCCCTGAAAGCAATGTCCATGGCCCTCTGGAATGTTGCTCCGGCATTGATGAGACCAAATGGCATCTTATTGTAAGAATATGTTCCCCAATTGGTCTGGAAAGTTTTGTTTAGTTGATCATCATGGGCCACTAAGACTTGGTTGTAACCTGAAAAACCATCTAAAAGGGAGAGAATCTTAGAGTCGGATACGCACTACAGGATTTGTTCCATCGGGGGCACTAGGTAATTGTCTTTCTCTAAGGATTTGTTCATATTCCTAAAATCGATACAAAGCCTTATATACCCATTATTTTTCCTTACTGACACTAAGTTGGAGATCCACTGCGTATTTCTAATTGGGAATATAATCTTGGCAACCAAAAAATTATTCAATTTTGCTTCGACTTGAGGCTCAAGGCTTGGGTGCATCTTCCTCAGCTTTTGTTGAAATGGTTTCATCATAGGCTTAATGGGAATTATGTGTTGTATGATTTTGGTGTCATACGTCTTGATATCCTCATAGGTCCATGCAAATATGTCTTTGTATTCCCAAAATAATTTGACATAAGCCTGTTTTTCTTCGGGAGAAAAATATTTTCTCAGATTAATGTTTTGAGGCCTGGTATTTATCCCCAAGTTCACCACTTCAAATTTCATAGATGAACTATTGGTTTTGCAATTTGTGATTTTTTTTAATTTGTCTTGGAGATCATAGAGTTTTTCAAATCTCACTACGTTCCTTGGGATACCATTGGCTGAACTTGTCGTGCAGTTTGATTGAGCTGGGTTGGTAATATCTGAATTCACTAGTTGGTCAGGTTGGCCTTCATCAATGATAGAGTCTTTGAAAGTATCTTTGAGATGTAATAAATTAATCAATTTTTGTTCGTCATCAAAGACTCTCCAATTTGCGGTAATGTCGAGAATTGAAGGCATGTACAAAATTTCAAAAGAAAAAGTGTTAGGGATCAATCTATTTGAGGGTATTAACCTAGACACCACATTGGCCAACAAATCAATGTCACAGTTTAGTGAACGGGGTACCAAAAATTATTAAATGCAACAAAATATTTGATCAGTTCCCAAACCTCAAGTTGATGGTGTTTCAAATGACTCGAAAGACAATGAATGGTGTTCCCTACTTGTTTTATGATAATTTCAGAATCACCAAATACCTTCATTTTCTCATCTTTCAAATATATTGCCTTTATTAACCCCTGCAACAAGGATTCATATTCAATCGTATTATTGGTGCAAGAGAATTTTAGTCTGCACATGATTAACATTTTTCTTCCTGTCATATCTTTCAATATGAAACCAACACTGCACCTTCTAAAGATTTGGATCCATAAAAAAATACTGTCCACATGTTAGGATCCCTTTTCTTTGTTGCAACATCTGATTTTAAGTTTTCTTATTTTTTTGTTTTGGTGGGGTTGGTAGAGTTAACCAAGATTTCTAATCTCTCCCTAGAAACTATGTTAGGCTATTCATCAGAGGAATTGTTAATATGATCTATTATATTACAGTTGGGCTCAACAATCTAGGTGCAATGAAGGATTCTAGATTGTGTATTAGATTATGCAAGAGATGATGTTTCAATTGTGAAATTCCCCCAAAAATGTTTCATATGAATAATTACCCAAAATTGAATTGTTAAGCATTACCGGTTCATTTGTGTCATTCGGGTAAAAAACAACATGTTTCATATACCTTTCCCTGTCAACCCTAATTTGATTCATTTTACCATTATAAGGGAGCCATAAATGAGACCAATCAGTAACAAAGTATCCATTCAACATAGCTGACCAATATTGACTTAAAAGCATTCCATAGTTTTCAGGTATGTCTACTACTATTATATCTATAGTTTGATGAAATTTTGGATTAGCAAACATCATGATCAAGACATTTTTCAATTCTCCAATAAATTTAACTCTAGGTCTATCTAACTGGATAATCTGAATGTCAGATGTTTCAGGTTTGAAATTAAGATTCTCGCAAACCTTTAGGGGAATGACATTAGATGAGGCTCCTGAGTCTACCATGCAGTTATGGACATTCCTATTGAAGATTTCAAAAGTAATGAGGAAAGGGGGGGTGGTAGATCTGGATATTTGACCAATTAGGGACGCATTAGTCACTACTTGAATTTTAGACAGATTATTAGTGTTAGAAGAACTTACCTTGGTTTTTCCTTTCTTTGTTCTAGTGTTAACTTACTTTGTGCTAAGGGAAGTTTTCCCTTGTAGAGTTTTGATAAAATTTTCTTGAATTTGTGGAATCTTCATAAGCTCAAACAGGGAAAAGTTGGACTTTGTCTTCTTTAGATCTTCTAGGAAATCATATTCCAACCTGGCCAAGGGTGTGGATTGAATATTGGGTTTTGGTGTTTGATCAATCATTTTAGGGTTAGAAGATGTGGTTTTGGAGGAATTGGGAGTAGTAATGGCCAGAGAATATGGTTGTTTGGAAGTGGACGTGGTGGGAGAAGTAGGATTAGTGGTGCTGGGGGCATCGTCAAAAACCTTCTTACTAGAACTTCTGGTGGTAACAACGTTTTTTGACATCTGTACCTCTTCAAATTCTTCTTCATCCTCACCATAAGAAATATCCCTAAAAGAGTTTAAGTGTTGTTCATGAGATTCCTGAGGTTGTTCTTGTTGTTCCTGAATTTATTATCCTTCTTCATTGGCTTCAGTCATATTCTCTATTTCCCAAGTTTGGAGGGCCTGGAAAATATCCTCCATGTTAATGCCTTCCATCTGAGAAGGGGCGGTTTTGTTGGTTGGTGGCATGTTTTTATCTTTCTTCAGGGGGAACCTAATTTTTTTTTTTGGTTAGAGGATCCTTCTCCACCACCTTTTTTCAAGTCTACCAGATCGTTGGATAACTTATTAATGATCATATGAAGAGATTCCATATCCATTAAATCATAAGGCTTCTTATCTTCTCTAGGTTTAGACGTTCAAGATTTACCTTTACCTTTGTCTTTAGAGGGCTTTGAGCTAGAACTTCCTTTTAAACTCATAATATTCTTCTCAAACTTAAGGGCCTCTTGGAAAGCTTCTTCTAAGGTGCCTTTCTCAGATTTTTTTACGTACATGGCCATGGACATAGGCAAACCAGAGGTGTATAATTCAATAGTTACATCTTCAGTGGGTTTTGAGGCACTCGGGTTTTTTTTTAAGAGCGTAAGGAAACATTGATTGTAATCAGTAACCAATTCTTTTGAATCCATATTGACTCTCAAGAGTTCTAGAACCCGGGTGGTAGGTGTTTTGTTTTCCCCAAACTTCCCAAGGAAAGTGGTTTCAAAGGTTCTCCAATTTATAATGGAGGATTATTCTAGTAGAAATACCAGGTCAAATATTTCTCTTCAAATGTAAGGGGGGGCAAACGATAAACGACGTATTCATGTCAAATTCTTTGTAACCTAATAGCCAACAAGAATGTTTTCACATGGTTTTTGGATAAATATTTTTTTTCAAGGTCGAATTTCAGTAGGAACTTCTAAGGGTGTTTGGGAATGTCATGTTGGATCCCTGGTACAGTGACTGCGTCAACTAATAATCGGGGTTGGTATGGAGGTGGATTATGGTTTTCATTTTCTCCAACCATGTTTGGGGGTTGATATACAATGATCTGATATGGGTCTTTTTTGGGTTTTCTCTCAAACTTGTCGCTTCCTTCATAGTTTTCCTTAGACTTGTCTCTTGGAGTTTTAGGGGGTGATTCAGGAGGAGAGGTTGGTATACCCCCTACTCCACTGTCTAAAAAATAACATTCAAGGTCAAATTCAAACGTCTCAGGAAAATCAGAAGTGTCTTCGGGAATGTGATATTCAAGTGTTCCAACCTAATTTCTTTCTTGATAGGAGTTTCATTTGGTGAAGTAGGGGTCTATATGTTGAAGGTCATACTAATTTTCAGGCAGAGAGTAATCTAAGGGTAGCTTTCTGGTCTGCCTACTAAGTTGTCTAGTTAGGGCACAATTGGGTTGTTCAGTTGAGTGTTTGACTATGACGTCAATCTCCGAGATGGTTAGGATACAAGGTTGTGGGGAAGAAAAAGAAGGTTCAGGATGAGAGGAAGTGTGGTGAGTGCTAACCTGGGTTTGCGTGTTCATAATGTAATCCAGGGGAAGGAAAGTGTGTTTAGAGAGACTTTGGTGGGAATCCATTGATGAGGAAATGTTTTATTGTAGGACAAAACGGGTAGGGTTTGAGATTCTATTTGTAGCCATTTAGTTATGTGGCCATCTTTCTAGCACCATTTTTGTTGACAGGACAAAATGACCCGTTCAATCAGATGAGGGAAAACACCAGATGGTAGGTACCAATTAGACCCACTCTCATTTGGAATAGCGTTTTCGACCAAATTTTGGCCTTGTTACCAATCTAACTAATATACTAACTAAATATGAATATGAGAACCAAAGGTTCTCAGATGAATTAAAAATAAAAATCCTAACTAACTAATTCTAAGCTAAGATGAATGATTGTAATTCTAATATGCAATTTATGTTTAATTCTAAGCTAAAATATCATGATTAGGAGCAAACTAACAAGATGAGTACTGTGAAATATTTATATTACTTACATGGAATAAATTCATGATACAAGTAACATGAAAGTTCAACAACATGACTAGTTAGAATCAAGTAATTGGTTAGTTAATTGCATCATACTGTCATTGTAATCACTTTGAAAATCATGGTAACTGTGAATAATGAAACATTAATTCAGAAATAATTTGTAAACTAATATTCACATACTGCAATAATAGTCATGCATAAAAATAATAATCACATTCATACATATAGAAACCATAGTATCCAACAAAAATGTCTTCGAGTTCGAATTAACTTGCAGTAAAAACACTGTCTAGATACCTTCCGAAATAAAAATCCCTTTCAAATGGAAAATCTTCCCTTTTATAATGAGGATTGACTGTTTACAATCGTTATCTTTGCAATCATGAAATCATGGCCATTTTACAAAAAGGGACTCTTCATATTCCAAATTCAAAATTAGGATTATAATAACTGAAGAAGGAAACATATGAAATAATTTGTGAAATTTGTAATCATGAGCTTCCCTGCTCCTGTAGCTATCCTTGATATTCTTTCCAAAGGGAATGATCTCTCAATATGATTTCGATTTTTCTTGATTGTAATCTTTCCAAGACTAATTATTCATTACAAATTTTGGTGGATACTTCTTGGTATAATTTCTCTGTTGCGTTGTTGACAAAAAATTGGATTTTGTGGGTGAGTCGGGCAGGTCTCAACAAGTGTTATTCAATTGATTCTCTCTCAAAATGACAGATTCTGAATGTTCGTTTGGATATTTTACTTGTGTTTCTCCACCTTAGTCATTTTTTTGTTGGTAGACATTGTTTTGTCGATGGACTACATTGGTCGTACCCCTGCTTCTTCTGTGAGATCATTTGAACTACTCCATAGTTTCATGCAAGTGTCGACTATTGCCTTTTGGGTGACCTGTGAACGCTTGAGGAGAGGTCTGAAAGTGTCAAAGAGAATATGGAATCTATGTTTTTCCATCTTGGAATATACCGACTGCCAATTGAGAATCTCATCCAATTCTTCGCTTGCCTCCTAATACCTTTCTTGATTCTCTACCAATGTTCTTTGTACTCTGAGTAGTTCCGCTCTCTCAGCCCTTATGCTATTTAGTATATCGAGGAGTTCATTCTTTCTTGCTGCGATTTCTTCACTCAATACTAATGTATGTTCCTTGATAGATTCTATAGTACATGTTGATGCTCTTGTCTCTTCTATGGATGTCTTGAGTTTCTGTTTTTCTACCTCTAACTCGTTGTTAAGGATGTCTCGTTGGATTTCCATCCTTTTATCTAATTTCACATCCATATGGTCTCTTTGAGCTTGTAGAGATCTGTTCATATTTTCTATATTAAGACTGTCAACTACTTTTGCAACTTTTTAGAAATCTATGGTAAGCTTGTCTTTCACATCTTTCAACTCTGTATTCAATTCAAAAAATATGTTCTTGGAAGAGTTGAGGGCGCTGGTTACCTCAAGGATAGATAAGGTATTTATCCCTGTGAAATAATTAAGTGCAGAGGTTGCTTGAACCACGTTTTCCTCATGATCAAGTCCTGCTTTCCATTTTACTACCCTTCCTATAGACGATTTTGACCTTGTGTCTTCTTCTATTTTCCTCTTGGTCAATCCCTTATCGATAATTCTTGTATTGTTATCAAAATAATAGTCTCCAATGGCTACTGAAAATCCCTTAAAATTCATGGCTTGAGAGGAGAAGGAGGAATCTCCTAGATTAGAACTTATGAGGGTGTATTCTTGAGGGGGTACATTCACAATGCCCAGATTGGGAATCAATGGAGTGCTAGGGGTCTGGATTAAATTTTTCTTCAACAACTTGTCCCCCCTTTTCTTAGCTTCAACTTCATTAGCTACCCATTTTTCCTCTGCCTCATCATCCAATTTCTTGGTTGATGCTTCATCAACCAATTTCTTGGCTGCTACTTCATCAACCAACCTTTTGGCTACTATCTCATCAACCAATTTCTTGTCTTTGGCTTCTTCTTATTTCTTCTTTTGGAGTGACGCCTGTTGCACCGTGTGCTCATGTTCTTTTCTACTCTTTACCTCCTCATCTTTCCTTCTTTGTTAATCCTCCTCAACTTGGAGTCTTTTTTGTTCTAACTTTTCCTCCTTCCTAGTTTTTTCCTATTATTTGGTGATGTCAGTGTCCTGCTCTTACTGAAGAAATATATGGAACTAATTTAGAGTTTCCTTCTTGATTTCTTCTTGTTCATGTTCAAGTTCCCAGTAGGCGACATCATGGGGTAACTGCTGCAGGACTTCATCATAAGAGAGTGTTCCCTTAAACTTGTCCTCTTCGAAATCAACTACATGGTTGTTGGATTGGGTGAGACCAACATACCTGACATGGTTGATTTCAATCTCATGAGGATCACAACCTCTAGGCTCTTCTAGGCATAGGATTAAATCTTGTAGGGACTCTGCTTCTTTCCTTGCATGTTGGCTATTGGAAATAGTGTAACTTTCAATGTGGATAGGTAAAATTGGTCAAATATTTTTTTTGTTGATTTGAAATAGTGCAGTGAGCCTTGACCCCATGGTTTGATATGAAATTTCCCTCATCAAAAAATGGTCTGGGACAAAGTATGGTAAACGGTGCGGGGCTCCAGTGGTTCCATACACCTTGATACATGAATAATATTTATAGAGAAACCAATCGGCTACCCCTTTCATCCCATTCTTGGTTTCGAAGGAAATTGTATGCCTTGGGAAACCAAACATAATAGAATGCAGAGGGGCTATGAAGAGATTGCATATGTCATCAAAGTGTTTTCTATAACTAATGATCCATAACTGAGAGCAATATACATGGATTGGGGGGGTGGTTTTGGTCCCAATTCCACCCCAGGTCAACAAACTATATTATGGAGAAGATGGAATCAATCATGTAAGTCGACATATAAAAACAAGGCTTCTTCATTCCTAGGAGATTCTCTACGTGTAGACATATGTTAAAAGCTAATATGTCTATCCAGTTGATAGTGGGAAAACCCCCCCTTTAACTACACTAAGTTTCAAAATGTAGACAGAGAGAATAACCGTCTAAAAGATAATCAATTTTCTATTCTACCCCAAACATACCAAAACTAATGTAAAGAAAGCAAAGAGAGAAGAGATCGGGTAACTATACCTTTGATCCCACGTTTGGTGATGATCTCCTCATGCTTGGAAGTTCCATTGATTGCACGTATCCTCCCAAGGCCGACCTACATCCAAAGATAGGAAAACAAAGAAATACAAGCATGTTATTCTATCCATAAGTTAGGGTTAGATGTTAAAAAGATAAGTATAATAAAAACACTCAAGACACCATCAATTGGGATAGGAAAATGTAATTCTTTTATTCATCATACAAATATTATACCTTATAATCTGAGTCGACCACCATTCCACGAACCTGGTCCGGGCTCCTCTTTACCATGCTCCAAGTGCACCTTGAATGATCTTCTTCTCTCAACCTTATTATCACTTCTATGGAAGGCAATGGGTTAAATGGATGAAGAAGAGCCTGATGAGGGAATGTTGAGGCAATATCTCACAAAAGGCAGCAATATCTTGAGCAAGGAGAGGAAGTGAAATTGGGCAGAGTTTCACTTCTCTTATGCTTAGATGTGAAATGAGACCCCAACACCTCCTTTTATATGAAAAAAGGATGGTTATTCGATTGGGTAATGGGCTATAGTAGGTGGATTAGTTGGGAAACTTCCAATATCCCATAAAATTCAACGAATTCCTTGCAACTTTTGCAAGTATACGCGAGTTGTAATGGTGCAACATGCGTATGTACGTGAGGTGTCATGGTGAAGCAAGCACATGTACATGGGATATAATGGTGCAGGGTGTGTACATCTTCCAAAAAATGGTTTTTTAAGAAGAGCTTCTCAACAGTGCTTTGGAAAAATATGCAAATAAGAGGGCTAAGGCCATGTGTGCATGAGGGAATTTTAGGGCTATAACAGATGCCCCCTAGTGTGAGGTCAGAAGAGAAACTGATGGCTGAAATAAATTAAAATATATTCACCAATGTATGAAATCAAGTGAGCCTGGGATGAGAGTTCGGGAGGTGCCATCTACAAACCAATAATTGTCTCTTTGAGGCAGGCATACCCATGATCCGGATGAAATAAATGTAGTGAGAGTAGCTTCCTAAGGTCATACTAGATCCCAATTCTTGACAAACAAAAGACACTCGGGGAAAATTCCTCCATGGGTCAAGGTGTCAAGTCACAGAGGAAAAAAGTGCTACAATTCTTCTGTATAAGGCATGCTTCAAAGGCTCAGTTGAGAGAAACATGGAGCCTACATTAGGCCAAAGATGCAGAGATGCAAATGCGATTAAGAAATACACAATGAGACCCCTTCCATGTAATTTTTATGATCCCAGAGAAGGTAATCTAGGTAGTTTTTTCACGTTTAGAGAGTCTAAAAAAATGTAAAAGAAGACTCCAGGGAGTACCTTTTTCAGAGATAGTCTATTCGATTCAAAAAAGGGTTAAACTTGCACCAAAAATATGTCTATTCAAACCATTTTAACAAGTGTGACAAAGACAAGATCAGTCAACAATATTTTCAATTTTAAGGTGTCTAAAAATAGCTTAACTATGGACTCACAGCCTTTTTCTTAGTTTATTGATCTAAAAATGAAGAAGACTTGAAAAACTTGAATAATTATTGCAAGTGAAATGTTATGTGTTTAAAGCAACAGGATCAATTTGCAACACATAAATTAAGGATTACTTATGCAAAATACACATAGACAGTAGCATAAA
>ML797839.1:138632-150021 GCA_009831015.1 Picea engelmannii
CACCATGTAAGGAGTGAATTTGATGAGTCAAAGCTACTAGAGTGCAATGTTTGGATTTTTTGGTGGTGTGTGGAGTGAAATAATCCGATGAATATGATTCTGATATACCCCTTTCTGATGAGAATATCATAAAGGTTTTTGTCTGAATAAAATATGGTGTGAGTCTTGTTCCAAATCGATTACAACTTAAGCTCGTATTTCCTTAGTGAAGAAGGAATGTATGCCTTGTAGGAAAACTTTAGGAACAAAAAGAGGGGCCCGTAAAAAAATGGGTCATTGTGGGAGGTGAGCCACAACAATGAGAAAGTGATCGAGCGCATTGTTTTGGATAAGAAGAAACATGAGATTATTAGTAAGTACATGGGTGAGGATCTCATGGAGGAGCAGGATGAGGCCAAGGAAATTATTAATATTTAGCAATAAGGCATGTTGGAAAAGCTTATGGATCATCAATTGTTTTTCCAAATGTTCTTCTTAAGTTATATTATATATACAATATGGACCTTAGGTCATTCTTGAGGTTGACATAGTGTTATAATTAACAAATCCACCAAGATCCTTTCTTGTTGAACAAAGAAAAGGGCTTTTATCGTAGAGCTTGTCAGTCCTAATTATGCCAAAGTAGGGGCCAAGATGACAAAATTGGAAGGGAACAAAGTTGATGTGCTTGGTGCCACTAGCAAGGGCCCCCATTATATATACTTTGGGGCTATGAAATTCCTCCCCATCCTAAAAGAGCTATTCGATAATCCCCCTCAAGGCGAAGAAGAGGAGGTGTAGGTATGTGATTTACAAGCGAATTGACGCTAGTTCATATTATGGATACATGAATGATGAGGAAGGTATCGTGGAGAAATTCAAGCAGCCCATGAAGGATGAGATATAAGGAAAAGCACTAAAGAAGTGGCAGAGGATCGATCCCATGTGCTAAATTATGAGAGGTACTGAAGAATGATTGCTTCCACAAAGCACAATTGTTATAGAAAGATTTGCCTGACCATTGCTATCTTGCATAGAGGGCCTTTTTCCATTTCCCTATGCAGACTTATCAACCCCCTTTTGATAAATCCAGAGCCAAAATTATATATTTTTCCACATATTCGCTCCCTAACTACTATGCAAGATGCGTATACGCTTTTTGCTCCACTATAGCTCGCGTATATCAGGATTTGTGCCAAAAAATACAAAATGAGGTCAGGTTTCCATGTCACAACAAAATATCTCTAATCTTTTGCCTTCCATATACTGGAAACGTTCTGAATCGACCCTTCATTTGCATTCTAGAGGCTATAACAACGCAATTTCGAGCTATGGAAAAGGAGGAGAAAGCATTCAACTTTGAGAGAAAAGTTACTTTGGAGAAATTACTTCATATTGAGTCTGCATCCCTTTGTCCCTCAATTCTGAACACAGTGTTCAACCCCCAAGTTCCTTCCAACAGAATTGGTGACTCCACTGGGGAGAGATCTTCCTTATAAGGGTTGAAGTACTTTTTCTTCTTACATTTCTCTTTTTCCTTTGTGTTTCTTGTCGTATCACTGTTGGACAGATTTTGTTCACTCTGGGTCTAAGTTTTCAGCCTTTTACCCTTGCCTGGCCTTGTTTTAAATCATATACACCCTTTTTTCCTTGACAATCGTGTATACACGCGTGTTGTCTCACTGCAAGAAGCGTATATACACTCTATTCTCCTGAACAGTCACGTATACCACTTCCCCTTGCTTTTTTTGCTTGGTTTAGTGACTGTTGGGTAGGATTTGAGGATTTCTAAGCCTTCTTAGGTCTCTGTAGTGCCTGTTGAGATTATCTAGGATGGCAGGAAACCTGTTTGGAGTTGAATTTTTGGTCGGAGTCTTTCTCGTTGTTTTCTATTTTTAGTTTGTCCTTGGTTTATGTGTTGTTTGCTTGGCTACTTGGTATTCTTCTTGAGTTGTTTTTTGTATACACAGTAGAATTTATATATCATGTTGCCTATCAATCCCTTCATTTTCATTTTTAGTACATTGAAAATACAAAAAAATAGGCATTTTGCATTGGTTGGCATTTTTGTCTTTGAATCCTTATCATTAGCTTAGCATATTTAGCGAAAGATTGCATTTTAATTCTAAATTGCTGAGTTAAAATTGAAGATTGCACTGTTTTTATTTAGCATATAATTTACTGAAAAGTTAAAGATAGGCTTTTCATTATATCCATATTTATTTTCTTGCAGAGTCATAACACCATGAGTTTCACTTCCATATCTTTTTGAGTAACCACTGCCAATAAAATTTACGCTTTAAACTAAAATTGATTAGTCATGATTTTATTTTTCAGGGTGCACAAACTAGCCTAGGATTTAGTGCCTTGGAATAGGATTTTGTGAGTAAACTTATCCAAGGCAATTAAATCAACATATGTGTCTGAGACAGGGAGTTGAAAAATCCATTGTATAATTGGTAATATAAGGATGCTCCGCTCACACCAGAGTTAAGCACGAGGTCACGCGAATTTTGTTGAAGGGATAACCCTTGGATACTCACCTAGCGTCAGAGATATTTCTGTGGATTTATTCGTATTTGGGGATCTTTCTAGTATCCATACCTCTGTGAGAGGTGATACTTTCAAGGTTTCGGGCTTTACTACCCTGTCCATAGGATAATATAGACTTACAATTGTTCGCCTGTGCATCGGTTATACAATGGTTGATTAGTTGCTTGACTTAGGTTTCTCATAGGTTACTTGCAGGGGTTATTCTTCTTGTATTCTGAGTCAGATAGGGGTCGAACAACACACAACCTTTATGGAAGATTACCTCTCTGGGGGGATTTGACTGACTAGTTGTTAAGCCTACGAGGGCCCTTATAACTGGTTTTGTTACCTCCAAACATTAGCAGGGAGTCTCAGGTCCCTCCTAGACGAGGCATACCTTCTTTAGCAAGGGAGGCCACTCAACCACTTTAGCCCGTTTGCATGTATATTGGATGTTTGACTTTTGGAGTGCTCTTTGACTAATAGTTGGCCTTAGGATTTCGTACTGAGTTTGTGTTATCATGGATAATGGAGTTCCTTTGGCTCCCTCATTTGATGCTACCCCCCGATGATGTCCACTCATTTCATGTGGATGAATCCTTCCACTTCGCATTATGGTATGAAGAATTATAACACTCAGTCTATGCCTTAGGTCTCTAACCATTTTTCTCATGGTATGTTTGATATGTCTTTGCACTTACCATCCTCTGTCTTGCCTCCTTATGCGAATACAAGTTTTGGGTCTCGGGGCATGATGCCTCCTTCTTATCCCTCTCCGTTTGGTGGGATTCATATCCTTCAAACACCTCTTATAGTAGGAGGTTGGAATCTTCCTTCCTACGAATCCACTATGCGAGAAGTAAGTGCCCAAATATGAAATCATTCTACTTATTACACTCTATCCACCTATCCTTCTTCCACCATGTCGGTTCCTACGAACACTTTTCCCATCACTGACCTCCATCTGTCCTCTGGTGTTTCATCTGGGGGAAGTTATTTTTGTAGTATGGGCAACCCCCCTCACGAAGTTCCTTCATATGGGAGCAACATATATCCTCACATGAGTAACCCTTTTCATGTCACTTTCTCTTCGCAAGAGGCTTCCTCAGTGTCGATGCCCTTACAACCCTTTATGAATCAGTATGGAGGAGGATACTATCCTGTTGGACAGGGACAGGGTGTAAAACAGGATCCTTCCTAGCCTACAATTTCTCAAAACCAATCTTTCCTTGGACCTTGGATTCAAATGTCGCAATTCACTACCGCCACAAGTACAGTCACTACATGTCATACTAGAAGCATATCACCAACCTCTGCTAGTCATGTTGGATATTGGTCGACAACCTCTGTGAGTCATGTTGAATACCTACAACCAGTTGCTGCAAGTCATGTTGGGGGCACATGTCTGGTCAATGCTAGTCACACTGCACATCCATCACCAACCTTTACTAGTCATGTTGGGGATCCATCACCAACCTCTACTAGTCATGTTGGATATTTTCTACTAGCCTCTGCAAGTCATGCTGGGAGCATGTCACCAACCACTACAAGTCATGCTGGGGGCATTCATATGATTGAGAATCCTAGATGTCTCAGACTTAAGCCTAGATTCCTTTGCAGGACTTGTGAAGGAAGTCACCTTACTCGTTTGTGTCATGTTACTGTTGGGATACCAAAAGCGTGGGGCTCACCTAAGGGCCCTTTGATTTTTGAGGCATCTATGGTTTCACAACACTCTATTCCTTCTTTGGTTGATACAACAATCATGTCGATGCAATCTTCGACTGACACCCATTTTCCTTTAGGGGTTGATGCGTCCTTTGACCTTGTTGTCTCACATCCCGTTCAACCTGTGGTCATGTCGATGCAATATTCGACTGACACCTCTCCTATGTTTGGGGGTGATGCATCTCTTGACCTTGTTGTCTTGCATCTTGTTCAACCAACGGTCGTGTCGATGTAATATTCGACCAACAAAACTCCTGTTTTTTTGGGTGATGCACCTCTTGACCTTGTTATCTCACATCCTATTCAACCAATGGTTGAGGAAATGGTCGTATCGATGAAATATTCGATCGACCCCACTCTTCTCTTGGAGAGTGACAAGTCTAAGGAAGTGGTCATGCCAATGAAATTTTTGGTCGATTACGCTCTTCTGGTTCTAGTTCTATACCTTCCATGCCATGTCCTTAGCATTTCTAGTACTTGACCTTTTGAACAAGAGAGAGTTTTACTCTTGTCGAGTTATCTCCCTCCAAGTCTTGACGAGGTTCCCTTTGATTGGGATGGTCTTATGGGGTATCCAATTACTTTGCCTATGTATTTTCTAGGAAGATATATTATATGATATAACACAGAGACGATAACCTCCATTAGCATTTTTCCGTCCTCGACTTGGAGATCTTTGGGTCCTCCCGAGCTTGTGTCAGTTCTTTGTAAGATACTAACATTCCACAGAAAGTCTGCATGGGAGACTTGGCCTCCCCCATGACTTTTCGCCTAAAATCTCCCAATGAGTCCAAGTTAAGCCCTTTTCTGACTCGTTCAAAAAACGAAAAAGATTGTCGAGCAATTTGTTCCTTTCATGCTCGTTAATTTGGATTTTAAAGGTCATGAGTCTTAGTTAATCTCTTTTCCAACTCGCCATCAAAAATTGAAAAGATCGCCAAGTGATTTGTCCCTTTCACACTCGTTAAAATTGGATTTGAAAGATCATGAGTCTTATTTAAATCTCTTTTCTGACTCGCTATCAAAAATCGAAAAGATCACCGAGTGAACTTGTCTTTTTCACACTCGAAAATTGGATTTGAAAAGACATCTATTTGGCACAAGTTTACCCCTTTTTCACACCAAGTAGACTAAAAGATATAAAAAAGGACATTTTTTGGCATTAAGTTGTGATTGCATCTCATTCCCTCACTTGCAGTATTGAGCCTTTAGTTGGTTCTCGCTTTGCATTATAAACCGTTGCCTAAGCAATTTGCATCCTCAACAAAGCAGAGTCTTGTTTTGTATCCTTCACAATTTGACACCCTATACCTTGGAGGGAACATCACCCCAAGTGTCCATCTCTCACATGCATTTCCTTGCATTGAGCATAGATACGTTCCACTGCTGGAACTAGTTTTTCTTACATGCAACACTCGTTCCCTCCTCTGTTTCATAGCATTCACTTGTTATGAAAAAACAAAAAAAAGATGGGCGGGAAGGGAGTACTATATTGTAATTGGCAACAGTCGTGTCGCCTTTAAACATAATACAAATTTATTGAGTCCTTGCATCATCATAATTTTGGGTTTAGCATGGCCTTAGGAAGTTGATCTCGTTACCGAATTTTCTCTACCAACTGGTTAATCTTCCAGTCACTATAGAGAACATTATGGATGCCTCCTGCATCTAGTTGTCACATCATTAAGTCTATGCTTCTGGAGTCCATCGTATGTCTCATGCTCTTGTTCAAAGGAAGTCTATCAACCTGTGTCATCCACTCCTCAAAAATCTTGACTTTGTAGGTCGACCATACCCTCATTTTGTCTCAGAATCACATGATACTTTGGTCTTATGATGCACCCTGGCCCTAATTTAATCATTGGTAGGTCACCTTGAACCCAACAATCAACATTTCATCATGGGTCATTGACTGGGTGGTTTCCCTTGTGTTCGATGGCAAGACATCTATTCACACTTTGGGATTAGTGCAATGTCTTGGATGCCATTATCCTTATTGGTGGTTTCTTCGCTTTTGTCATCAGTTTTCATCATTGGCTGCTATTCAGAGGGTATTTTTCGTGTACTTCTTGCATTTGGCACACGCAAAAGATGCACAGGGTCGTTGGCTCGTGAACATGTTCTTCGTCCGATCTCCACCAAATCATGAAGCTCCTTCTTTGTTCCTTGTGCTGACTGATGAGAGATTCCTTAGTGATCTCCTTTTAGCGGGTCTCTTTCCATAGAATTCATCTCATGTATTCTGAATACGAGACCTAGAGTTTTATGAGTACCTTGAGGCTTGCAGTCATTAGTGGCAGGATCTCTCGCCATTGACAGATGGGAATACATCAATGTCTCCGGATCAGTGGATCTCTCAAGTGTTCAACACTAGCTCCTTTATTCACATTTGTAGAGATGTACTCAGTGTATTGATACCTACTTTCATCATTGGTAGGTTGTCTCGCGTTTGTTAACTGTATAACTCAATGACCAGTAATAAAATGATTTCTCATCATGTTCGACCTCAACTCATTTATTCACATGAGGTAGACTTGCACCATTGGCAGATTGTATTGAAGACTTGAAGACATCACTTTGTAGACACAACTTTCCTGAGATGTTTCTTCCATTTCATTGGACCAGTACCTATTTGACTTCAACGATCATGGGATATTAGATTGTAGTCCATGGTATACAAATATCTTCAGATTGATTTTGAGACTGGTTTCACTGGGCCTTGTTCGTGACTATGACAATTATTGTCATGTAACCACATTTATACTTGCCTACTCATGGCCATGAACACTTGTTGGTATATTTTCCACATGGATCTGCATTGTATTCTTGGCAGCCATGTATGCAAAGTCAGTACATAATGTAATTAGCAATTGAGTTCATCCAGCTGGTTCTCTACCACTCCACTTTTGGATTATTTATAATGTATTTCGGCCATCGCAGATACTCCTTTGGTCTCACACATTAGGGGGAATCTGTTATAGAAAGATTTGCCACACCATTGCTATCTTTCATAGAGGGCCTTTTTCCATTTCCCTATGTAGACTTATCAACCCACTTTTGATAAATCTAGAGCCAAAATTATATATTTTTCCACATATACGCTCCCTAACTGCTATGCAAGATGCGTATACGCTTGCTGCTCCACTACAATTCACATATATCAGGATTTGTGCCAGAAAATACAAAATGAGGTCGGGTTTCCATGTCACAACAAAATATCTATGATCTTTGGCCTTCCATATACTGGAAACGTTCTGACTCGGCCCTTCAGTTGCATTTTGGAGGCTATAAGAGCACAATTTCGAGCTATGGAAAAGGAGGAGAAAGCATTCAACTTTGAGAGCAAAGTTACTCTGGATAAATTACTTCATATTGAGTTTGCATCCCTTTGTCCCTCAAGTCTGAACACAGTGTTCAACCCCCAAGCTCTTTCCTTATTTTCGAGAGGACCTCATTACCTCTTTGCTATGAGCTTGCCTTTGGTGGAGGATTTAAGTGGTGAAGACCCAGTTGGAAGGAACTTGGTTTCTCCACCACTTCAATCCTCCACCAAAGGCAAGCTCATATAAAAGAGGTAATGAGGTCCTCTCGACAATAAGGAAAGATCTTGGGAGTTGGAAACTATGTTTAGACTTGAGGGACAAAGGGATGCAGACTCAATATGAAGTAATTTCTCCAGAGTAACTTTGTGCTCAAAGTTGAATGCTTTCTCCTCCTTTTCCATATCTCGAAATTGTGCTCTTATAGCCTCCAGAATGCAATTGAAGGGTCGAGTCAGAATGTTTCCAGTATATGGAAGGACAAATATCAGAGATCTTTTGTCGTGACATGGAAACCCGACCTCATTTTGTATTTTTTGGCACAAATCCCGATATACACGAGCTGTAGTGGAACAACAAGCGTATATGCATCTTGCATAGTAGTTAGGGAGCGTATATGTGGAAAAATATATAATTTTGGCTCTGGATTTATCAAAAGGGGGTTGATAAGTCTGCATAGGGAAATGGAAAAAGGCCCTCTGTGCAAGATAGCAATGGTGAGACAAATTTTTCTATAACAACAACCTCCACAAAACTTTAATTGTGAAAGTTTACATATGTAATTTGTCAATTAATTTTTTTCTAGATGCATTTTTACATGATAATCACACCGGTGTGCTTTAAATCACACTGGTGCACCATAAACAATATAAGACACATGTTTATTGTGTTTTTTCAAATCATGTTGATGTTGTTATTGTTTGATTTATAAAATGTATTAGAAGTACGCCAATGATTTCTCTGTTTTTAAATTAAATTTAAGATGTATCACTCATTAGAATTTAGAGTTGCCATATTATGTTTAACTTTAGTATCATGAAATTGTTTACTTTGGATTGTAATTGAGAAAACTTGTAACTATTAATGCCATATAAATTTTAATTCTTCTTTAAGGTGGATTGTTTAATTTTCAGCAAGATACAAAGAACAATTACTTTTATGAAGCATTATTTTCTTATTTATTTTATTGATGCCATTATAACAAATGTTCATATTTGAATTTATAATTGTTATATTTTAAAAATAAATTATAATCATAATTATTAAATATGAAAACAAAATCATTAATAATAATGAATTTAAAAAAAATATGTAATTATTAAATATGAAAATGAAATAATTAATAATAATGAATTTTAATATACAAAACTTGCTTTAAATAACTTCATAATTTTTTGCTCCACCACCAACTTAATTATGAATCTCCTCATAAAGAAATGTAAGTATTTGATTTCGTTAGTGAAGAAACTAATTAATTTGTTAAGATTAAATGAATAAGGAAAAATCTTGGGGGCTGAACACTGTGTTCAGACTTGAGGGACAAAGGGATGCAAACTCAATATGAAGTAATTTCTCCAGAGTAACTTTGCTCTCAAAGTTGAATGCTTTCTCCTCCTTTTCCATAGCTCGAAATTGTTCTCTTATAGCCTCCAAAATGAAACTGAAGGGCCGAGTCAGAACGTTTCCAGTATATGGAAGGCCAAAGATCATAGATCTTTTGTCGTGACATGGAAACCCGACCTCATTTTGTATTTTCTGGCACAAATCCTGATATACGCGAGTTGTAGTGGAGCAGCAAGCGTATACGGATGGTTAAGATTAAAATAATATTAAATTCAATTAAAAATAATATTTATATTTAAAAATATAAAGAAAACTCAATAAAAAAATAAACAAAAGTCAATATGTAGATGTTATAGGGAGCTTAGTCCCCATCTTTGATGCAATGATTTTAACGTGCAACCAACCACTTTATAAAACAAATGTCAAATTAAGCAATACATTTACATTAGTTCCATTGAAAATCCAAAGATACAATTACTCAATCATATTTTTCTTATGCCCCAAGGGGACATCTAAGGGTAGACCCAATGCAAGGCATTTTTGATAAGTTGTTTGTGGTCTATGCAAGTGATGACAACAAATCTGGATGCCTTCCTTTTCATAAATAAATCTTTGTCATTGGAGTGTTTCTCAAAGGAACAATTTTCACTAAATAATGAGGCCTTGCAACTATTTATGAACCCTGCGATGTTCCCATGAGTTTGTGGACGATCGTCGATATATAACATGTTTTTGTTGTTAAAGTTTTTAGAAGCATAACCATTCATGCATATACTATACATGGAAATGTTATGTTTGTATTTGACAATATTCAAGTAATCAGATTGAATATAAAGAGGACAAAAAATGGAATAAGTGCCACTGATTATTTGGGAGGAACGGATACATGTGAAATTGTAAACAACCCAAGATTTGAAACATCTATTATAGACTTCACATTCATATAACTATTATCACAAAAAGAGAATTCAGTTCCAACATCAGGCACATGTATGGAAGATGGCCAAGCATCACAAGAAGCTTGGTTGTAACATGTTTGGTATTTACTTTGCAGATGGATAGGAAGAGGGAAGTCATTGCTACCTTCCAACAATTGAATATACTTTGATGTGTACTTGGACATTTTTTCTCTTAGCTCACACAAGTTTTTGGATCTCCTAGTAGTGATGTTTTTGGTAGTATTGATATCATACTTTGACTCACTATAAGAACTCTCCGTTGAATCAACATAAGGAGAAGGGTTGACCAATTTAGGACGAAATGTAGTGGATCTGACTTCCAAATTTTAAAGCATATGGAAGTGTTCCTATGTATCTTTTCCATATCACCTATTGGATTCTTTCCCACAGTGGAAGGTATTAGACCATCAACTTTGGGTATTAGATCATTAATATAATAGGAAAATGTGACACGTCAAGGGTTCTTCTTCAATCCTTTACATTTTAAACAACCACATACCATTGGCATGTCATAAAAGAGATCCAATTCACGATGTAATACCGTTGACTTGTGTTGATGTTATGGTAAGATGACATGTTACAATTGGCAGGGTAAAGAAACTATCCATTTTCATCAAACATTTTTCTACGATATTTCTCTCCTGATAAGAGCTTGCAACATTTTTACACTGGTGGAATATCTTTCTCATATGAACTCGATCCTAATTTATGATCCTACAAAATTCAATGAACAATTATTCAAATGTATGTGCATAAATGACATAAATTCAATTAGATAAATGAATTATAGATAAAATATAGACTTACTTCAAATAGTGTGGGTGAAGTTAACAAACTTGTAATGATATGGAATGATATGGAATATGAAGTATTGGCCATTTGATATTATAACCTTCTTTTCCCTGCATTTGAGCCAAAACCATCATCAATACATGCATAAATTTGATAGTAAAAGTTATCGGTGCTTTTAATTATTTTCTTATGCATCGGGGCATCTGTATATAGAGAATGCACCGTTGTGATACACTATGAAACACACTGAACAATGACCTCTGTTAGAACCTCCGCAAAGGAAAATATCTGTAAATTTTAATTGCAGAAGTTTTCATTTCTATTTTGTCGATAAAATTGGAATCGATGTGTTTTTACGTATATATACATTGTGGTGCATTAATATGTGTGGCACACTGATTTGATGACAAAATTAATCTTTTAAATATACAGTTTATTAAGTGAAGTTGAAAATCTCCCAAATGATGGGGAATCATTAAATTATGAGCCAACCCGCCTAGTACATGAATTCCCCCC
>ML797839.1:150071-160123 GCA_009831015.1 Picea engelmannii
GTTTTCATGGGATAATCATGACATTAGTTTCTCATTGCAAATAATATGACTCAAACCTATTTACTCTTTTTATTTTTTGAAGAGTAGTTTAACCAAACATTGCATAAGAGAGAATTTGATCTTGAAAATTATATAATTATATATGAGATAACAAAAATAAACTAGCTCCGACATCACCGATAGAACTTTGTAAGCACCCTAGGGATTGTACAAAGTGATATTTTTAGCCCATGAATGAAAAAAAGAGATACTTTTAGTGATAGGAATTATGAGATCAACCTACTCCTGGTAAATTAAGCAGGACCTGACCTTCTATCTAGCTCAGGATTGTCAGTAAATACACACTCGAGCAAGCAAATAGACATGGTGTTTGGTCCCTTCCTTTGTATGCAAGGAATATATCTCGACCCTTCACCGAGGGGGGGGGGGATAGTGGGGCCAAAGGTCTTTCAAGAACCCATATTTCCTTTGTCAGAGGGCTTGATAAGCCTGAATCAACAAAGGGCTTCATAAACCCAGAGTAGACGTAGGCATCAGATGTCGTAGTTGTCCCATCCTTCCTATCACTGTCTCTATTGGATTCCACATTCCTTTCACACACCCTTACTCTTCCTATTCCCCTTTCTATCCATCTTGTTCTCCACCATAGTACCTTTTCCATTCACCAATTCTATCTCTGATACTTGTATTTTCTTCCTCACACAATCTACCTCCATTTAATTATGTCTCGGGGTCTATCTATTATCAATGGTGGTCATTCTATCTACCATGAAGGTACCGATGGAAGAAATTACACCTTAATTGTGTCTATTATTATTGGAACCTTTCTTGTTTCTTGTTTTCCTTGTTCTTTTCTTATTTTATATAGGGGGTTCTGTGGGATGCGGGGGGTGGAATGATTGGTGATGTTATGGATATTCAGTGAAGTATGGTTTCAATCTGACAACCTAGATTTACCTGTTGGATGGTCTAAATAATTCTAGTTTGGGGCCTTCACTATTACGAAATCAACCTAGGAGTCTGAAGATCCCTTTCCAAGTAGGGGTTTTGGTTGGTTCCATTATCCCACTAGGATAATGAGAGATCCAACTGGGCCGATGTTTTCTATGGTTTGGTTCCCAGACAAAAATCAATTTCCTAGGTTGACCGGTTCACCCCAAATGGTCTTAGGGTCTTGCGTAAGAGGTTTAAGACCATTTATCAGACATACTATCTCTTTTTCCGATCCATTTTTCTTTGGTACTCTTTTTTACCACCTCTTGAGCAATTTTTTTGCTTCATATAGAAACCCCCCCATGGGTCACCATCACGATACAAAGTGTACTGGTGCACTTTGTAGTGCACCGGTATGGTATATACAGCGAAAAAAGAGAGGGAAATTTATTTTTTGAAATGCATTTGTTTATAAATTATAATACTATTCATTATTTCATTTTTTTGGCAGAATTTAGAGGGTAGATTTGTGGAAGAGAGATTTACCACCAAAGATTTTCGAGTGGGTATATTTTTTTGAAGAGACAAATTTGGAGGGATCCGTAGGGCACATACAAGTTTGAAAAGAATAAATTTTAGGTATGTGAATTCATTCTACTGATCATTTCAATCTTTCCCTATTTGGTTCAAATTATTTTCAATGCATGTTAAAAAAAATAAAATGGTTTCATAGTTACCTTAAGTATTGGAAGCCCTAGCTTTCTTGTTTTTTTTTTGGTTTCCCTCTTTTTTTAAGAAACATATTTTTATAGGGTATATTTTTTATGCAACATATTTTATAGGATTTATTTAGTTTCATATGGGGCATTTGGTATCCGTTGCAATGGTACCACTCATTGCATCGGATCCCAAACATGTCGTTGTCAGTGATTTTATCAAAAAACAAATTATGTGGTGCATGGTGTGCATTGTACAACAAATTCAAACTGGTGTGCACTGTAAAACAAATTCAAAATGGTGTGCAATGTATAGGAAATCTCACCAGTGCGCACTGTACAGAGGTAGTGATCTGGTGCTCACTTTATAAAAAAATGCACTAGGGTGCATATCTCTGTGAAAAGCATAGATTGGTCAAAAAATAAATAATGTTGAATTTCGTATCATATGTGTACATGTTATAAATGCGCAATGACTAATAGTAGGCACGGGTGCGTGTATATGTTTGACGCCCCAGGGTGTTCTGTTTAATGATGCACACTAATATACTAGATTGTATAAAAATTTCATAAATTCTATTTTTGATGATTCCTGATTTTTTTTTTTGTATAATATGGCTAATATAAGTTCAAAGAAAACATCTTATTGCAGTGAGTGCAATGGTATCTCGTCCCAAGAAGAGAGAGAGATGAGTTCTTTAAGTTTTATTAAAAATTTAATATATTTGAAATATTTGTAATTTTAAATTAATGATGTGTATTGGTTAATGTGTGTCATGCAGAGAAAAAACTTGAAGAAACTCGATAAGATTGTTCGCAATCTGAGTGCAAAAGCGTGTAAAATCTTTATGGAAATGTTGCAAAGAGAGGAAACATGTGGATCAAAAGGTAATAAACATTGAGTTTTTCTTTGACTTTTTACTAAAAATGAATTTTTAAACATTAATCACTAATTAGTTTTAAACACTCGATTTCACATTTTTTTAATGTTATGCAGGGACCCATAACGAGGGAATGGAATCTCATCCTAAGTGGACAAAAAATATTAAGGATGTAAATGAGAATGATAACTTGGTCATCAGTTCATCTGGAGTGGTGCTTGAAGTTAATGAGAGGGGAAAAGTGTTTTACAGAGCTTTGAGGGATATAGTGGAAAGAACATATAGACGTAGTTTCTACTTACAATACAAAAATAAATCCAATGACTCCAAGAATCATGTTATACATACACTACAAGAAGCGTTTCCAAAGCCATGGTCAATGAGACCCGCAAGACTTGCAATAGAAAAAACTTACAATAACAAAAAATAATCATATAAAATGTATTATTATTAAACATGTTTTTCTATAATATGTTCCAATAATTACCAAATTAATTTGTTTTTCTATATTTACTTTCATGTCATTTTATAGGAAGATTATGAAAATTCCAAGTGACAAACAAAGGGAAATTTAATACATGCCGGTAGGGATGTCCAAAAATGTGTACAAGGAGATGGTAAAAGAAATGAACATAATTGCATCATAGGAGGATGCATCCCAACAACAATGTCCATAATAGGTATGTGATCATTCATTTATTATTTTATGTACATTGAATTTATTTATCATATTAAATACGAATTTTCAATTGTTTTATTGCAGAAAAGAAAATAAAATGGAACCCAATCAACACATAAGGCAGGACGACAAGGAAGAAAAGTGTTGATCACAAAGTTTGTGAGTACTTAGGTTTTTGACGTTACTTAATTTTTCGTATTTGTTGTGATATTTATATTTAAATAATTAATTTACACTGGTCCATGGATGTCTTCTAATAGGTGCTAAAATACAAAGAAGAGCCAACTGAACAATTGATCAACATTGGGTTAACTGAGGGTTGTGAGTATATGTTGAAGTATCAAGGATTAATTAAACAATTTGTAAGTATCCATGTTGTTTAACTTCCCTTGTTTTATAAATTAATGGAACAATAAGAACCCTTTATATTAAATATATCAACTATTTTTTTTCATGGTGTATTAAACATGTATGAAACAAAGTATGGAGATAAGCCAACATGAGATATTTTGTTACATGACATGAGGCAAATATTTGAAATCATGTGTATGGTTTATGAATCACTTGTTGCTATGGTATGCTTTTTTTTTATGCAAGCATGTATATTATATTATATTATAAGTGTAGATTTACTTATTACACTTTATTTCTATGGTTGTAGATGGAACATGAACAATTGGAATGTCAAACACTAGTCGAGCAAGAAAACATCCATTTAAATAACCAAAGTACAATATTGCCTACAACTGATCAAGAAATGAGGGATGCACACAACTCGAGCAATAACGCTAATTCAAGTGATGAATGACAATCAATATAATTGAATGTTATTGCAATTTGTATGTTTTGGAATATCAATATGTACAAATCAGGCATTTTGCCTAATGTAGTGGACATAATGTCCCAATTGCATGACAACATGTTATGAATAAGTGTAACAATTACATATTGGTTCCATTTTGATTATTTTAGACCTTTAAGCTATCCCTTTTTGTATGACCATGGGTCTCTTATTCATATATAATAAAATGGGTTTGTTATTTTATTGCATTGTCAAATGTTGTAAAATGTTGCGTTGTTGATTAATTAATATGTGAATGATTTACATTGTTGCAAATAACAGAGTTGTAATCCGTTGGATAATGCATTAATGTGATCATTATATCAAAATGAAATAACATAAATATAAAAAACAATATTATTATAAAAAAATATTGAAAAAAAATAATAATTAAAATATATACATATTGATGCATTCTTATGAACTCAAAAAATGGTGCTTGAAATAATATAAAAATCAGTGCTTTTTAAGGGGTTATACGCATCGATGCATATTAAGCATACTGAAGCACAAATGAATATTAATTATACTGAAGCATCGGTGCATACAACATATGATAATATATATCATTTTAGAATTTTACGGTGGGAAGGTGATATATACGCACCGGTTATTTAAATATAATAACAACACTAGTACTTTGAGTAAACTAAATGCACCGATGCTTTAAATAAATAAACGCACTGGTGCTTTAAATAAAATAAATGCATTGGTGCTTTCTATGTAATAAAAACACATGTGCTTCGGAACAAAGAATGATGCCAACATCTCACCTTGAATATTTGAAATTTCAATACCTTTCGATGCACAGGGTAATATAGGCACTGAAACGTATGGATTATACAAGCACTAGGATGAACATAAAATAAAAGTGCACCAGTGATACATAAAATAAAATGGGAATCCGAGGCATAATAACTATAAATGTACTGATGCATTTTCGTCCTATGTACCGTTCCTACTGATAATGATATTTGGTTGATTGACAGTGGTACTTCCAGACACATGACTGGATATAGAGAACATCTTACATACCTTGTAAAGAAAGAGTCTCATCTGCATGTTGTACTTGGTGATAATTCTAGATATACCGTGAAGGGAGTTGGAACTTCTTCTTTCCAACTAGATTCTGACATACCTCTTCAATTAAGTGAGGTACTATATGTACCTGGGATGAAAAGGAACCTTGTCTATGTTTCTACCTTAGAGGATAAAGGCTACAAGGTTACCTTCTCTGAAGGAAAATTTCTTACATGGCACAAGAACTCACACATGGATTCTTCCCGGGTGATTGGTGTTCGAGAAAACAATTTGTACAAATTAATTGTCTAAGTAGTCTAGGCCTTATTACATGATACTATCATCTTGAGCAAGCTATGGCATAGGAGACTTTCTCATTTACATTATAGATCCATTCCCTCTCTAGGAAAGATGGTGACATGCCTTCCAGAGATACATATCGAGCATTATGGCATTTGTAGAGGTTTTTCTCTTGGAAAGAATGTCAAGGGGTCCTTTTCTAGCAGTGATAGTAGATACAAGGGGATCTTGGACTTGATACATACAGATGTTTGTGGACCCATGACTATTGCTTTCTTGAAATAATATTTGTACTATATGCTCTTCATTGATGATCACTCTCAGAAGACGTGGATTTACTTCTTGAAGACCAAGGATGGAGTCCTTGCGAGATTTTGAGATTTTAAAGCTCAGGTTGAGAACCTGACGAGGAGGAGGATCAAGGTGTTGAGATCAGATAATGGAGGAGAGTATACCTCCAGGGATTTCAATGATTTCTGTATTCAGGTAGGGATCAAGAGGGAGTACATCGTTCCTTATTGTTGAAATATTGTAACTGCGAAGTATATTCTACTTATTATTGAGTTATTATTAAATAGATCAATCCCCTTTTTTGAATTGATCATGTTGATATTTGTATATAACCAAATCCCCTTTTGTGGATTGATCATGTCACTATTTGTATATTACCAAATCCCCTTTTGTGGATGGGTCAAACCCTAATTAAATGATGCTAATTGAGAAGTCGACCCCTAGGGATAATTAAAGTGGTTTTAGCCACTAATTGAAGAAGTCAACCCAGCTTGGTGAAGAGACACAACCCTAGCACCTAACAACTAGTGTAAATAAGAGAGGATGATTCCTCATTCTCACACTCACTCAAGTCTCTCATCTAATGCATAAGTTTGAAGGAAGTTGCAGTTGTCGGAAGAAGGAGAGATAGGTGCATTTCTCAGTCTTGGATATTATCTTGTGTTTGGTATTTTATCTTGGAATTGTGTTACACATTATTTTCTTCACCCCTAATGACCATTAATGATGTACAACTATCCTTTGTCTTTAGAAGAATCAATGGCCTCAATCCCCGAAGAAGAATGAACACACATTTTCCCAGAAAGATGAAAATCATCTTTTCCTTTGTCAAAACCTTATAAAAAGGGATCGTTGCACCTTTCTCAATGTTAAGGGTGAGACGATTTAGGATCATCATAGGTTGCACCATAGTGGCCTGCGACGTTGTCATGGTTTTCTCAGTTTTAAGGGTGCGGTGATTTTGTTTACGAAGAAATAGAGCATCTTCTCGACATTTCTAGAATGGAAGCTTCGAGGCTGAGGTGGCCTCCAATCGGTTTGGATTTGAGTCACATCCATGTTCTAGTGGGACCATCCTAACCTCCTCATCCTATCCTTTTCACCTTATAAAAGGAGAATATTTCTCATGGGAAAGCTAGCTTTTGAATGGTTAGAGAGTTTTTGGAATGGCTAGTTCTTGAGTTTTGTAGCTTGGATTTTTTGGAGCTTGTATGTTGACTTTCAGTTTCATATTGCCAAGTTGATATTGTGAGTGACTTTCAAATATACAATCTCAGAATTCATGGAGTAGAAGTTTGTGGGAACTAAGGAAATGTTGGAAGGGACCTTACAACATCAAGGAATTGGTTGTATTCTCCTTTTCATATCTTTAATACAATGATATATTTCTTTCCCATAAAATTGGTCTTATTTTATTACATGACTCCTTGATGACATACATAGGTTTTGTTGAGTATACATTGTTGCTTTCACTTCATTGGCTTATGTATTTTTATAGGTTCAACATCCTAAAAGCCTTGGAATGGAGCGGGGATGACACTAGCGAGGAAAAATGACATTTAAAAGGTATGCCATTTATCTCTTGTTAGTTAGTATACTTGATAGTTAAAACATAGGGAAAGTTTTATATTCTATCTTGTTTTGTTCTAGTTTTGGGCTGAAACTATGGAGATTTGTTTGTGTCCGCATTTACCGATTTTTTCGATAACAAAATTGGCGACCATACCGGGGACACTGATTTTTTGTTTTCCTAGTTTGTCTTACTTTCTTGCTTTGATTGCTTGGGTTCTATTTTTTGAGTCACTGGGAGATCCATATTGACTCTTTGACTGTTTATTCACATAAAAAACTTTCATGATTTTTAATTTTTCCATTTTTAGGTGTTCATTGCACCCTTCTTTGAGACATAGTATGACGTCGTTGCACTATACTATTCTCTAGCCTGCGATGATTCGAGATCGCCGCACTGTGTTAGTCTAATAGCCTGCGACGATTGTGTGAAAAAATAATTTTGGATGGTTTTTCTTGCCCAGATCTTAGATATGGTTTTGGGGTGAATTTTTCGGGTTTGATTATGGTCTGTTTACAGTCTACTTGACAGTATTTGAATTTTCTTTTAGCCATATTTTCTTTATTTTAGCTTGTTTTATTTTGAAAGATTTGATCTCTTACTTTGAGTGTCTTTCAGTTACAAAGCATTGTTTTTCTTTAGAATTGTTTAGTGAAAGAACACTTATTTTTTTGAATAGTTTTTTTTAAAAGAAAAAAATTAGTTTGGGTTGCTTTTGTTTTGAAGAAGCTCACTATTGCTTTTAGTGTATCTTTGAAAAAAAAAAAAAAAAAATCTTGATTTGCATTAGATTAGGGGCATCCTTTCATTTGAAGTAATGAAATTGCATGGTTTTTGGCATTTTTTGGTCTTGAATTCAGGTGTACAGTCTCTTTGGCGCATTTCTTAAAGATCTTGATATTGATGAGTTTAATAAAATTTTGGGACATTGTGCATCTTGGAATGATACACGTTTTCTCCTTCTCGTAATATAGCTTTCATCGAAGTGAAATATTTGCATTCTCATTTCTTTGCATTGTTTAGAGTCAGTCAAAACATCATTTAGTCCATGCCATTTTCCTCTTGAGTAAACAACCACCTTAAAACAAAACGCTTATAAAAATTGATTAGACATTTTTATATTTTCTGGTAGAAAACCTACATTAGCTTAGGGTGTATGGATTTGGAATAGGTGTGAAAGATAACTTTCCAAAGATGTAAACAAACATAGAATCTTGTGTTAGGGAGCAGTAAATCCACTTATTACATTTTTTCCTAGGAATCCCTTCTCACACAAGGGTCAAATAGGAGGTCGCGTTGAGACTAGAAGAGTGACCAAGCCTACTTTGTTGGTCTTGGTCTAGTGGTTACGCATATTATTGGGGGTCACTTGAGAAAATAAGCTTGTGCGGGTCTTCTCAAGTTGATTTCAGGCTTAGTTACCTCGCCCTCGCGTGTCTATCAAACTGTCAACTGTTTCCCCAGACATCATTATGGTAGTTGGTAACCTTAGTGGCCTTTCTCTTTAGGGTAATACATGAGGTGACGGTGAAGGAGAAGTCTTCGTTGTACCTGGAATCGAAATTGGCCAAACTCACTCGGGATCCTTGGAGGGTAAATCCACGTTTATTGTGTGGAAGCTTGCACCAAGGTGTAAGTCCATTAAGTAGGTCATCAACGTAAATTTTCCACCCGCTCTATCTTAGCCCCTTCTTATATTGTTCCCGCGATGTTGGATTTCATCACCAACTAGTGCGTTCATTGTAAGCAGGTTTTGTTTGCTTGCTTTCTTACTAGATTTTTAGCGTGTGCTGTTTGTTTTCCCTTACATTCCTTAATTTGGATCTGTATTTATGGCATGAGTTCCCGGAAAGACCAATGAAGAAACCCCTACTCTGGGGGAGCCTTTTGTTTTTCCTTCTTACGGAAACATTGGTCCTCCTTACATCACTACTTTGAGCCTTCCGGTTCTCACAATTGGATTATCAGTATGGTTGTTTTCCACTAAGGTAATCACGAATGTAGCAAGTGCTTCGGTTGTAAGTGCTTCCCCCCAATAACATCAACCTCATGTTTATCCTTCACCTTCACTAGTAAGATATTATTCTCCTTATTCACTTGCAAGGTCTTCTTCCATTTCATCTTATTTGCCGAGTGAAAGCTCTAAAGCTAGTAACCCGGTGAATAAGAAGAAGAAGAAAAGGAAGATTAATAACAAAAAAAATAAGCAAGGGTCCAAACTTCCAACCACTGCCAAACATGGTGGAAAACAACCAGTTACTATTAATCGTGTTGGGAGTGTTGATGATGTCAAGATCACCCAAACAATCCATAAGCCCAAGTACCCTTGTAGTCTTTGTAAAGATAGCCATCTTCTTAAGGATTTCCCTGGTCTATCTGAGGTTCTAGAAGCTTGGTCTACACGCTGTGAACAACATGCCGATGACCTCCCGTCAAATAGTCAGGATACCATTGGGAAGAATAAAAGTAGAGCCAATTTTCTGTAACACCCCAGGTTTTGAACCCCCATTTTAAATAATGTATTGTTACAATGATGAGAGGCCAGAGTGCCCAAACAATTATTAAAAGGCCAGTGTGCCCAATAAATGTAATGTTTTTTATCATTATTAATAATAAACACATCGTTGGCTGCTAGACGAACAAGGACTAGAGTTATAGGGGGCTATGATTCCACAAGAGAGGGGGCTTGAGGGGCTAAGTGTTTATTCCTATTTTAATTACCCCCTTTTCTCTAAGGGAAGCGACCGATTATGTGAGCTTCTTGGGGAAGGCCATGAGATTCTTGGTTTCCCATGAAGTTACTAAAACTCACCTCTGGTCT
>ML797839.1:173829-203663 GCA_009831015.1 Picea engelmannii
AATGGCCTAAAGCCGACATAATTAAAATAACATTACTAATCTAAATTAAAACTAATGGCCTAAAGCCGACATAAATAAAATAGCATTACTAATCTAATATGCCCCAATTAAGGGGTAATGAGCCAACATTAGGGCTTAACATACAACTAGTGCAACTGAGCTTAACTCACTTAACTAAGTTAAACTACTTCACAACTCACATAACTACACATCCAACTCTGTTACAACTTCGAATCACTCAATTACAACTAATTCAACTTGCATGTCCCACCAGTCAACCTTTGAACTCGAATTTCCTATAGCTAATTGATTTTCCACTTCAGTTAACTATTTCCAAGTGCTCATTGAGAATATACTGGTATTTATTGTCCAACTATTATTAAGGGATAATAATAGTTGACACACATCTATAAATAGAATTCGCTCACCATCTATAAATATACATCATCTATAAATATAATTTGTTCATCATTTAAAAATAGACTTCCACCTAAAAATAGCCTGAGGCTCCATCCTAGTGTAGGTGCATAATTTTCACTAGGATCTTCTTGTTGAATCTCAACACTCCCTCTCAACAAGAAAGGGATTATCCTTCACCCCGATCCTATCTCTATGGTATTCGAATTTGCTCCTAGTGAGCACCTTCGTCAGAATGTCTGCATCCTGATATTCTATAGGAATGTACTGAAGCAAAATGATCTTTCGCTGCACATAATCTCTGATATGATGATACCAGATATCTATATGCTTAGATCTATCATGAAACACAGGATTAATCGAGAGTTTATTGCAACTCTGATTATCACAATGAATCATTGTCAGATCTAAATGAGAACCAAACAAACCAACTAAGATCTTTCTCATCCAGATAGCCTCACATGCAGCTTGACTCGCTGCCATGTATTCTTCTTCCACTGAACTGAGTGCCAAAGATCTCTATTTCCTATTGTACCAAGAAAAAACTATAGATCCAATACTAAAGATCCCCCCTGATGTGCTCTTTCTGTCTGTTGGGATGCCTTCCCAATCTGCATCTGTGAAGCCATGAAAATTCACCTCATTTGTTTGTCTAAGCCATAAGCCATACTCATATGTGCCCCTCAGGTATCGCAGTACATTCTTACCTTCCTTCCAGAAGAGTTTGGTAGGCTTAACCATCTCTTGACTCTGCTGGTTAACTGCATAGAAAATGTCTGGTCTTTTGTTCACTAGATACATTAGTGAACCCACTAACTGTCGATAGATAGTAGCATCCACTACCTTGCTAGAAGTAGCATCCTCTTTCTTATAGTTTCCTAGAAGAGGAGTATCCATGGGTTTGTATCCCTCCATGTGAAACTTACTCAGTATCTCCCTTGCATACTTGCCTTCAGACACAAAAATTTCACCGTCTTGCTACCATATTTCCAATCCAAGGAAATAATTAAGGAGGCCCAAATCCTTCATCTCAAAATCCTTTGCAAGGTCCTCCTTGCATGAGTGTATCAGCTGCTCATCACCAGTTAGTATTAAATCATCAACATAAAGAACAATGATTAAAATCTTACCCTTGTAGATCCATCTCGAACTTACCACTGATTTGTTGACCAGTCTTGGGACAATTTCCCATGCACTGTTTTTGACAATGGAGTCATACTCCTCCACCATCGCATCTACCCAACTGGGATTCTGCACTGCTTCCTGAAAGGAAGATGGTTCAGTCACAATACATTTTCTCATGAGAGCCATGTATCCAGTAAATCAATCAGGAGACTGTCTCTGTCTACGCTGTGAAGTAGGGGCTCCTACATTCTGTGCAACATCTAGTCTCACTCTATTAGCTTCCATGGTGTTCTTTCTTCCATTTATGATGGATGGCTCTGCATGAGTGGATTATTCCACTCCATGAACCTCCTCATGTATGATGTGGCTGATCCACATCTTGAGACTCATCTTTGGGAACCAGTAGTTCCTCCTCTGCATGCAAGTCTAGCTCCCTCTCTAGAGACAACCACATGGTTTTCCCCTCATAGAATTTTATATCCCGTCGCATAACAATCATATTACTGTTAGGAAAATACACATGATAATTATGGGGTGTTTCTGTGTACCCCACAAATATCCCAACTTCAGCATTCGGCTCTAGCTTCTTCCAGGCATTCTTGGTCACATGCACATAAACAGATGAGCCAAAAATATTAAAATGAGAAACATCAGTTTTCTTACCACTGAAATCTTCTTCAGGTGTACTCATGCCAAGTACTCTATGAGGACAATGGTTTTGCACATAAACTGCAGTGTTGCATGCTTCTACCCACAAATGCGTTGGTAGGCCCTAATCATGCAACATCGCTCGTACTACACCCACCATCGTTATGTTCTTCCTCTCTGCGACCCCATTTTTCTGTGGGTTATGAGGCACTATGAGTTCTCTTCAAATTCCTTCTTTGCTGAAGAAGTCTTTGAATTCGTTAGAGATGTATTCTCCACCATTATCGCTCCTCAGATCCTTCACTTGCTTCCCTGAATCTTTCTCCACCAATACTTTCTCACAGAACTTTGAGAATGTTTGATCCTTCTTCTGCATGGAGAAGATCCAACATTTACGAGAAAATTCTTCAACAAAAATAACATAATACTTATGTTTTGTTGTTGAAGCAACCGAGAATGGTCCACACATGTCTGTGTGAATTCTCTCCAGGATCACCGAAGCACGATTCTCCTTTTCATGAAAGGTGGACTTTACATACTGCCACATGGTGCAACCCTTGCACTGATCTAAATCAACAAGTGTTCCCATTGGAAGTCCAGTAGATATTTGTTGCATGATTTTCAAGGCTCCATGATGAAGATGGCCCAATTGCCTATGCCATAATTCTCCCTCATCCCAGCTCATAACTTTTTCTTCCTTTCCCATCATCGAAGCGCAACCATCTACCTCCAGCTTGTAGATATTCTTAACTCAAATCCCTATCTTCTTGACTTGACCTGTTGTTTTATGTCGCGGGAAGGATTTTCCATCACTGAAAACAACATCATAGCCTTTGTCCTCCAACATTGCGACTGAGAACAAATTTTTCTTCAGACTTGGAACATGCATAACATCTTTCAATTGAAATGGTTTACCTAACTCTCTCTGAAAGGTAATGGTACCAATGCCATTCACACTGTATCGTCCATTGTCGCCCACCTCAATATGCATTTTGAGATATTTCTCTTCCCGTCATGTGGAAGGAAGCGCCACTATCCAAATAACACATCATTCCCAATGCACTTGACGCCATGCATGTGATCAAAGAGAAGTCAAGTTCAAATTGTGAGGCAAGGGCCTCATCAAATGCATCTCCAACAACCTTCTTGTTCTTCTTCTTCTGCAGACAGTTAGTAGCGAGATGCCCATGTTCATGATAGTGAAAACACTTCACTTTGGACAAATCTAGCTTCTTGACTTTAGACTTAGATTTTGAATGGTATTTCTTCCCCTTCCCTTTCCTTGCCTTGGCAGCAAAAGCACAATCCTCTTCATCATCATTATTTGATGAAGAGCCATCTTTGGTGTTCCACCTGAACTGCTCCTACACTAGATTCGACCATAGTCGTTCCCAAACTGGAAATTTTTCTCTTCCATTGACAGAGTCTTGATAACTATGCCAACTCTTGGGAAGTACTAGGAGTGCCAAGCTCACCAAATCATCATCAATGAATGTTATTCCCACACTCCCCAACTCATCCCAACATTGGAGAAACTTCGTGAGGTATTTTGGAATGGAGTCGCTCTTCTCCATCTTGATCCTCCTGAGTTTATCTTTGAGTGCCAATTTCCTATGGTCGTTGTTGTTTTGGAATAGATCCATCAAAGCCTTCCACATTGCATATGGTGTGGCTTTCCCATGGAGGTTTAAGACAATGTGGTCTCGTACTCCCTCCAACAGGATCCTCCTCACCTTTGCCACTTTCTTTTTCCATGCATCAAGATTTGCAGCATCTGCAACATCTGGCTTAGGAACATCTTTGTCAATGAATTCCTTCAAGCCATTGTCTTCGAGTACTGCCTCCATCCCGTCCTTCCAAGAAATATAGTTCGATATTCCCTCGAGTGCATAATCTAAACTCAAGCCATTGAAATCCATTTCGATCTTGAATCAGTTGTAGCACCAAGAAAGTCTTTCTGCAAATTCGAATTCTATCCAATCACAAAATCAGCTTCTGCAATCTTCTGCGCTCCGATACCATGTAGAAATTTTAATACAAATTATTTATTGGTTGGATTATCCTGATCTAACAATTATATGCCACTGTTAAATACAAAATCACTTCTACAAATATTCTTGCGGAATTCAAAACACGATCGCCAATTGCAATATCAAGAAGAAAGATCAATCACACATAACATAGATGTTTTACCGGGAAAGAATAAAGATAAAACCCCCACTATCATATATTATGTATATATCATGGATCATGAAACAATATCATAAAAAACTCTAATCTAAGAGCTCTTGGTACAATATACAATCGTCTCACACAGTCATACAAAAATTGACAAATTCATGTGCCAATTTATTGCTTCCAGACAACATGCCTCCTCTGCGCAATCCCTGCTAATGGAAATCCATGCAATGAATGAATTCCTCTTGCCTAGGTTGCAAAATCCTCATGGGGACATCCAATGTGTGTGTGACTGCATGAGTGCACTCACTAATGTCACAATTGATAGTCAAACTGTCCCTTTCACCTATTATCTCAACTGGGTCTCCACTGGATTTGACATGCATGTAGTTAACAATGGTAAATCTTCAGTTGCATGTGAGATCATTGATTGTGAATTAATTAATAATTAATTCATTGATCTCTCACTAGTGTAGGTTTAGTTACAACTAGTACAACTGATCTTAACTCACTTAATTGAGTTAAACTACTTCACAACTCACATAACTACACATCCAACTCTGTTACAACTTCGAATCACTCAGTTACAACTAATTCGACTTGCATGTCCCACCAGTCAACCTTTGAACTCTAATTTCCTATAGCTAACTGATTTTCCACTTCAGTTAACTATTTCCAAGTGCTAATTGAGAATAGACTAATATTTATTGTCCAACTATTATTAAGGGATAATAATAGTCGACATACATCTATAAATAGAATTCGCTCACCATCTATAAATAGACATCATCTATAAATAGAATTTTCTCATCGTCTAATAATAGACTTCCACCTAAAAATAGCTTGAGGCTCCATCCTAGTGTAGGTGCATAATTTTCACTAGGATATTCTTATTGAATCTTAATAATCATAGCTTCAGATACTTCTAGGAGATATGAAATCTTCTGGGGAGATTTCCTTGTTTCAATGACAGAGAAAGAAGCTAGTCAGAAAGACTGGGCTATGGATTTTTCCATGAGACTAGAAGGGAAGTCAGTGTTGACTTCCAAGATTTATCTAACAGATCAAGCATGTTGTAGATGTACAAATACTAAATTGTGCCTAGAGGATTCTCCCAGCAAGAGGGATAAGACTATGATGAGACACTTATTCCAGTAATCGAAGAAATAGTTCTAGTATTCATGAAGACAACCAGAACAACCATGCTTCATATACAGTATGATATGGAGGGCAAGCAATCCCCATATTTAAAATTGAGTGGAATTTGATGTAGTACATTAGTCGGGCCATGGAGACATGACTAAAATAGTAGATAGAGTTACCTCCATGAAAGAAGAAGAGCCATTTTCAGTATCAGTTATTGAGCCACTCTCAGTTTCAGATAAAGTTACTCTCATAGTTCAATAGCTATAGTGATTCTCAACTTTAGAGAAACTGCAGGTGCAGAGTCCCAGTTCCAGAAGGAACAATTTGTAGAAAGAGTAGAGGACATACTCTTAGACAATGAGACAATCAATAGAGGACATGATTGTTCATAATAATTTGAAGCTGAACAAGTGTACCAGGTTGGTACAATGATATGTAAAAATTTGGTTTAAAGTTGAATATAAAATACTCATGTATATAGATTGAAGAAAGCTCTGTACTGATTTAAGCAAGCTCCCAGAGCTTGATATGGAAGAATTGATAGTTTCTTGACAAGATTGGGCTTTACCAAGAGTAAATGTGATTCTAACCTTTACTTCAAGGCTATGAATGATGAGCCAGTTATATAGTTGTTGTATGTGGATGATGTATTCTTCACAGATGAAGAAAAGCTCATCATTGATTGTAAAAAGAAGCTCGTTGTAGAACTTGAGATGAAATACCTAGGCCTAATGCATTATTTATTACGTCTTGAGGTTTGGCAAAGCCTAGAGAAAATCTTCCTTAACCAAGGGAAGTATGCACTTGAAATGTTGAAGAGGTTTGATATGTCGGAGTGTAAATCCATGAACACACCCATGGAAACAAAGTTGAAACTCCTGGTTGATACTACATCATAATTGGTTGATGCTACACTATATAGGCAGATCATTGGATCATTGATGTATCTAACGAATACCAGGCCAGATATATGTTGTGTTGTGAACACCTTGAGTCAGTATTTGGTAGATTCGAGACATGTTCACCTTGTTGCTACAAAACATGTGATGAGATACCTTAAGGGTATGTTGGACTTTGGTCTTAGTTATACTTGAGATCATGACTTCAGACTGATTTTTATACAAATTCAGATTGGGTTGGAAGTGTTTCTGATAGAAAGAGAACTTTAGGATGTTGTTTCAGTTTGGGGTCAACCATGAATTCATGGTAGAGTGGGAAGAAATCTAGTATTTCTTTTAGAACGACAGAACTATAATACATTGTTGCATGTTATGCCAGTTGTGAAGCCATATGGATTTGAGAGTTGTTGACAGATCAATTTGATATGGAGATGGAAGCAACCATGATTCTATGTGATAACCAAAGTTGTATAAAGATGACGGAGAACCCCGTGTCCCATGATAAATCGAAGCACATAGAAATATTGTATCACTACATTCGTGATATGGTGCAGAGGGGATATTTAAATATCCAATATGATTGGCACAGATGAGTAGTTTGCAGATGTGTTGACTAAGACTTTGTCTCGTGTAAAGTTTGAATGCTTTCGAGACAAGCTTGGTATAGTCTGAAAGGACCTCCCTCGAAAGGGGGAGTGATGTTGATGATATTATAGTATCCTGAACAACATCGGGTAGCTCAGTTAGGATTTTATATCCTAGGGGACTGATCATCCCTGGACAGATCCCAAAGGTCCGGTAAGGATGGTCTGCCAGAGTACCTATGCATGTATATGCCAGTTGTGGTTAGTAGTGGTAGCTCTGTTAGGATTTTTATAATCCTAGGGAATCTTATGATTCCTGGGAAGATCCCGAAGGTCCGGTAAGGACTGTCTGTCATGGTACCATGTGGTAGCTCCGTTGGGATTTTATATCCTAGGGAATTTTATGATTCCTGGGAAGATCCCTAGGGACTTTCAGAGTACCACAAAATGTTGTTGTTACACCTGCCTCATTTTGTTGGTCTATGATGATGATGATGTTGTTATCTCAACCTCGCGTTGATAATGTTGGTATCTCATTCTCATGATGATGATGTTGATGATGTTGTTGTCTCAACCTCATGTTGTTAATGTTGTTGTACCAGCCTCATGTTGTTAATGTTGTAGTACTAGCCTCATGTTGGTGATGTTTTTATTCTAGCTTTATGCTGAAGATGATGATGATGATACTTTAGCTTCATACTAAAGATGATGATGATGATACTACTTTAGATTCATGTTGAAAATGATGATGATGCTACTTTAGCTTCATGCTGAAGATGATGATAATGATACTACTTCAGTGTCATGCTGAAGATGATGATGATGCTGCTACTTCAACTTCATGCTGAAGATGATGATGCTACTTCAGCTTCATGTTGAAGATGATGATGATGTTGCTACTTCAGCTTCATGTTTAAGATATTGATGATGAAGTATCAATATTTCATTGATTGATGATGTTGTACTAGTGTTATAGTAATTGATGTTGATGCAGAGAATGATGATGATGATGATACTCCAGCTCCATATTGTGAATGATGATGTTATTGATGATGAGAAAAACTTTCGATGATTTATAGATGTGTCATTCAGTGTTCCATATGCTAATGATGTTGTTTCCCTCTCACTCTCTTGATGATGTTGTATTGTAGAATACTCTTCTTGTTAAAGGGGAGTGTTGAAATATTGTAACTATGAAGTATATTCTACTTATTATTGATTTATTATTAAATATATCAATCCCCTTTTGTGGATTGATCATGTCGGGTTTTGTATATGACCAAATCATCTTTTGTGGATTAGTCAAACCCTAATTAAATGATGCTAATTGAGAAGTCGACCCCTAGGGATAATTAAAGTGGTTTTACCCACTAATTGAAGAAGTCGGCCCAGCTTGGTGAAGAGACACAACCCTAGCACCTATCAACTATTATAAATAAGAGAGGATGATGCCTCATTCTCACACTCACTCAAGTCACTCATCTAGTGTGAAAGTTTAAAGGAAGTTGCAACTTCCAAAAGAAGGAGAGAGATGCACATTGCTCAGTCTTGGATATTCGCTTGTGTTTGGTCTTTTCTCTTGGCATTGTATTGGCAATCTATATTAAGGAATTTTTTGTTGGGTTTTCTCCCCCATGAGGGTTTCCCAGGATAAATGTTGTGTACCCGTTGATTGTGTATCTTTCATTGATCCTTCTTATGCTATTATTGTTTATTAAATTGAAAAGAACTTAATAGAAGCTCTAAATTTAACATTTATAAACCTCAACATAATGGGGTTGCAGAGAGGAGGAACAGATTCATTGTTGAGGCAACCAAAGAGATGATACATGATCATAATTTACCTATGATTATGTGGGAAGAGACATCCATGAAAACATTGTACGTTCATAACATGAGTCCTCATAAGATTATGAAGAACATGACTCCCGAAGAATCTTTCATCGGAGTGAATCCTGAGGTTGGACACTTCAGGATATTTGGGTGTCCAGTATACTTTCATGTACCCAAGGAAATTGTGGGGTACAATGAATATTTGAAGGCATATTGTATATACATCCCTGGTCAGACGTAGATCAAGGTTAGTAGAGATGTCACCTTTGAGGAAGAGATAGCCTTCAAAAGACCCAGAGAATCTTAGATGGAGATTGAAAGTAAGAAGAAGGAAGAGAAAGTACCTTCTCCCCCTTAAGTAGTTCAAAGGGAGACAATTATTGATCCAGTTGATCTCGTAGCTCTAGTTGATTCTCCCAGATACATTTTAGTAGTCCAGAAGAGGCTTGCATGGGATCGAAAGACTATGCAAAAGACAGAGGGACATGCAGCTCCTCATGGTACCTTTCGAGAGAGAAAGAGACCACATAGATTTTCGAGCTATGTTTTATCTATGAGCCACATCATTGATACTGAGCCTTCTTGTCATGGAGAAGTAGCAGGTCCATAGGTTTGGAAAGCTTCCATGACCTAAGATTATCAGTCCATCATGAAGAATAATGTGTGGGATATTGTTCCAAGACCAAAAGGGAAGTTTGTAGTGACTTTCAAGTGGATCTATAAGATCAAACATGCAGTTGATGGAATTTTCGAGAAGTACAAAGCAAGATTTGTGGCTAGAGGATTCTCTCAAGTGGAGGGAATAGATTATGATGAGACATTTTCTCCTATTTCCTGATACACTTCCATCCATACGATTATTTCCCTTTCCACATCCATGGGTTGGAGACTACATCAGATGGATGTGAATACAACTTTTCTCAATGGAGAGATTGAGGAAGAATTTTACGTCGAGAAACCAGATGGATTCTTGTTACATGAGAAGGAGTCTCATGTGTGTAGGTTGAAGAAATCCTTGTATGGACTAAAGAAGGCACCTCAAGCCTGCTATGAAAATATTTATGGAAAGTTGATGAGTTTAGGCTTCAGCAAGAGTGTTTCTGATCCAAACCTATACTACAACATTGTTGGTGACGAGTGCCTAATTTTGGTCCTATGTGTTGATGACTTATTCCCCATAGGTTCAAAAATCCTTATTGTTGAATGCAAGCGTGCATTGGCTTCTGAATTTGAGATGAAGGAACTGGGTATGATTCACTACTTCTTGGGACTAGAAGTGTGGTGAAGGACTGATGAGATTTTATGAGTCAAGGAAAATACAAAGTGGAGATATTGAAGAAATTCGGGATGAAAAACTACATATCCATGCCTACACCGATGGTGATAAATTTGAAGAAAATGAACGAGGGTTATTCTGATTCAGGAAAGATTGATCCACATATATACAAATAGATGATTGGATCATTGATGTACCTGGCTAACAAAATACCTAATATATGTTATGCAATGAGTGTACTCAGTTAGTTTATGAGTGAGCTAGATAGACACACTGGATAGCAACGAAGCATGTGCTGAGATATTTACAAGGCACAGTTGGTTATGGATTGAGATATGCCTCCAGTGTAGACATGAGATTGCAGGGATATGTCGATGCAGATTGGGCAGGGAGCGTAGAGGACCAAAAGAGCACATTTGGTTATTGTTTTACTTTGTGATCTGCAATGGTTTCCTGGTGCAGCAAGAAACAAACTTTCGTGGCTTTGAGTACCACAGAAGCAAAGTATATTTCATTATGTGTGGCAGTCCACAAAGCAGTGTGGCTTCATAAGCTCCTTGCAGAATTATTTGGACATGAGATGGATTCCATTGTTCCATTATGATAACCAAAGTTGTGTGAAGCTCTTAGAGAATCTCGTGTTTCACGATAAATCGAAACACATTGAGATCAAATACCATTACATCATAGATATGGTGTAGAGAAAATTAGTACATGTGCAATACCTTTCTACACATGAGAAAGTTGTAGATGTCTTCACCAAACTACTTGCCAGGATGAAGTTTGAGTACTTTCGTGAGAGACTTGGCTTGGTGGATAATGCCTCCCTAGCTGAGAGGGAGTGTTGTTGATTTTAGCTTCATGAGACATTATCTAGGTCGTTCTCCTTTGGGCTGAGTTGAGACGATCTCTGAGATCTCCCATGTGATGTGTGAGTCATACTCCTTTGGGCTGAGTTGAGATGACATGTGTGGTCTCTATTCTTGCTCCTCTAGACTGAGTTGAGACAACTTGAGATGGTCTCCTATCAGACTCCTATGGACTTAGTTGAGTCAACTTGAGATGGCTCTCCAGATAGTACTCCTATGGACTTAGTTGAGTTGATCTATTGAGAGTGACGTCCCTGTGGTTGAGCACAAGTGGATGTGTCCCTAGTAGCAGAGCACTAGAGGATGTGTGAGATCCCTTGCTATATTTTCATAGATGAAGACCTTGGTAAAACCCTATTTTGTATTGTAAAGGGTACAAGTCACCCCCACCATGTAAAGATAATTAATATTGTGTAAAGATTAATTATATTTCTGAGTTGTACAAGTCGGCCCTATATTGCCAATAAACACATCCATTTGATGTTCTAGGTCATGTATAAATAAGAGTTGTATCCTCATTGTGGATCACACACACTCTTCATTGTTTCGTTATCTCAATGCCTACTTGTAGGGATGAAGTGCACACTTCTCTTAAACTCTATATTTATTGGTCATAGAGCACCCTCTTGTGTGCACTAGGATTTGTTGTGAAAGGGTGATCTTCTCTTGACTCTATAGCAAAGGATTGTTGGGCTTTTCCCTTGGTTGAGAAGGGTTTTCCCAGGATAACTTCTTGTGTTCTTGTGCATGGTTATTCTTCTTGTGATCTTGGTTACTGCAACTATTTTATATTGTATTGTTGCATTGTTTATGGTTCAATTTCATGCTAAACAAAAAATAAATTACATGTGCTTAAGCAAAGCATTAAAATTCAACATGGAACCAGAGTACAGTTCCTGAAGAGCCATTGCACAAGCTATTCCAAGGTAGCTATCACCTTCTTGCTGCAACTGTAAAAACGACCCCTTCCATTTTCCTTGTCAAGCTAGTTTTAGCACTTTCCCCTTGAATTTTGGGCCTAATTTTTTCACAAGAAGGTATGGCCTAGTCCAGTGCACCTCCTACAACTCTCGGATCAAAAATTGAAGGAGTTTTGATTTTCAACCTTAGGGTTTCTGCAGAATTTTAGTTTTAGGGTTTCTGCAAAATGTTGGAGTATTTTTACAACTTGTTGAGGTTCCATTTGTCTCTCTAGGGTTTCCTATTGGTAGTCACAAGTCCAATAAAACCCCAAAGATATACTCTTGAAAAACACTAGGGTTTCTATCCTAATAGTTAGGGTTTGTGAAGAATCTACAAGCTAAGAGGAATATAACTTTGGTGAAAGATAGGATTGATGGAACAAGCAACTTCATCTCCTGGAAGTTAAGATTACACATCACTCTGGAAGAGGATGACCTATTGAGATTGATAGAAAAAACTCTACCATCAACAACAACCGATGAAGAGAAGGATAAATGGAAGGAAAATGATGTCAAAGTCAGGAAGATAATCATATATTCAGTAAGAGATCATCTACTACCTCACATATCTACCTTGAAGACAACTTATCAAATGTATGATGCACTAAAGACGATGCTTTAGAGAAACAACACTAACAAAGATCTCACATTGAAACACCAACTTCAAAATCTTAAGATGATGAAAGTTGACACCATTGCTACCTTCTTCATGAAGATTTCAGAGATTAGAGATCAATTATGTGCCATTGGAGAAACCATCACAGACAGAGAGCTTGTTATGATAACTTTCAATGCTCTTCCAAGACATTGGGAACCATTCATTCAAAGTATCAATGGAAGAGAATACTTACCTATGTTTTATCATCTATGGGCAAAATGCACTTAGGAAGAAAACAAAATTATAGCCAGAGGTGTGAAAGACTCCCATCATGATGAAAATCAAGCCCTTGCTTCTCATGCAAAGAGAGACAGAAGAAATAGAATAAGTTTTGGAAAATCATTCAAAGACAAGAAAACTTCAGCAAATTTAGGTCATGAACATAGAAAAGACATTTCAAAGATTCAATGTTTCAGATGTGAAAAGTATGGACACATTGTGAGAGATTGTCCTACCAGGAAGAAAGGAAGACAACATGCATCCACTGTCGATGTTGATTTAGAACCACATAAGAGAGATGAAGATATAAAATATGAAGCATTCTTCTTCATTCATCACTCTCGGGTACCGTTCCTACTAATAATGATATTTGGTTGATTGATAGTGGTGCTTCCATACACATGATTGGATATAGAGAACATATTATAGACCTTGTAGAGAAACAATCTCGTATGCATGTTTTACTTGGTGATAATGCTAGATATACTATGAAGGGAGTTGGAACTTCTTCTTTCCAACTAGATTCTGACATACCTCTTCAATTAAGTGAGGTACAATATGTACCTAAGATGAAAAGGAACCTTGTATCTGTTTCTTTCTTAGAGGATAAAGGCTACAAGGTTACCTTCTCTAAAGGAAAATTTCTTGCATGGCACAGGAACTCACACATGGATTTTTCCCGAGTGATTGGTGTTTGAGAAAACAGTTTGTACATATTGACTATCCGACCAGTCCAAGCCTTATTACATGATACTATCAGCTTGAGAGAGCTATGGAATAGGAGACTTGCTCATTTAAATTATAGATCCCTTCCCTCTTTGGGGAAGATTGTGATAGGCCTTCCAGAGATATATATCGAGGATGATGGTGCTTGCAAAGGTTGTGATATTGGAAAGAATGTCAATGGGTCCTTTTCTAGAAGTGACAGTAGATCCAAGGGGATCTTGGAATTGATACATACAGATGTTTGTGGACCAATGACTGTTGCTTCCTTAAAAAAATATTTGTACTATGTGCTCTTCATCGATTATCACTCTCATAAGATGTGGATTTACTTCTTGAAGACCAAGGATGGAGTCCTTGTGATATTTCAAGATTTTAAAGCTCAGGTTGAGAACCTAAACGGGAGGAGGATCAAGGTGTTGAGATTAGATGATGGAGGAGAGTATACCTTCAGGGATTTCAGTGATTTTTGTATTAAGGTAGGGATCAAGAGGGAGTACACCGTTCCTTATAACCCTCAGCATAATGGAGTTGCATAGAGGAAGAATAGATCCATTGTTGAGGAAACCAAAGTGATGATACATGATAAGAATATACCTATGATTCTGTGGGCAGATAAACTCATGACAATAATGTACAATCAAAACATGGGTCCTCATAAGATTTTGAATAACATGACTCTTGAAGAAGATTTCACCAGAGTGAAGCTTGAGTTTGGACACTTCATGATATTTGGGTGTCTGGTATACTTTCATGTACCCAAGGAAAAGAGGACCAAGCTAGACCCTTCAAGCAGAAAGGGCACATTTGTGGGGTACAGTGAATATTTGAAGGCATATCGGATATACATCCCTGGTCAGAGACAGATCTAGGTTAGAAGAGATGTCACCTTTGAGGAAGAGATAGCCTTCTGAAGATCTAGAGAATTTCATATGGATATTGACAGTGAGAAGAAGGAAGAGACAATACCTTCTCCCCCTTCAACAGTTCATAGGGAGACAATTATTGATCTAATTGATCCAGTTGATCCCGTAGCTCCAGTCGATGCTCCCAAAGACATTACAGTAGGCCAGAAGAGTCCTACATGGGATCGACAGAATCTGTAGAAGGCAGAGGGACATGCAACTCCTCGTGGTACATTCCGAGAGATCAAGAGACCGCGATATTTTCAAGCTATGTTTCAGCTATGAGCCACATCATTGATATTGATCCTTCTTTTCATGGAGAAGTAACAGGTTAGCAGGTTTGGAAAGATGCTATGACCGAAGAATATCAATCCATCATGAAGAATGATGTGTGAGATTATGTTCCGAGACTGAAAGGGAAGTCTGTAGTGACTTCTAGGTGGATCTATAAAATCAAACATGCAACTTATGGAAGTGTTGAGAAGTACAAAGCGGGATTTGTGGCTAGAGGATTCTCTTAGGTGGAAGGAATAGATTATGATGGGACATTTTATCTTATTTCCTAATACACTTCCATCCGTACAATTATTTCCCTTTCCGCATCCATGGGTTGGAGACTACATCAGATGTATGTGAAGACAACCTTTCTCAATGGAGAGATTGAGGAAGAATTTTACATCGAGCAACCATATGGTATCTTGTTACATGAGAAGGAGTCTCATGTGTGCAAGTTGAAGAAATCCCTTATGGACTAAAGCAAGAACCTCGAGCATGGTATGAAAAGGTTGATGTATACTTGATAAGTTTGGGCTTCAACAAGAGTGTTGTTGATCCAAACCTATACTACAACATTGTTGATGATGAGTGCCTAATTTTGGTCTTATATGTTGATGAATTATTCCTCTTCAGTTCAGAAAGACTTATTGTTGAATGCAAGCATGCATTGGCTTCTGAATTCGAGATGAAGGACCTTTGGTATGATGCACTAATTCTTGGGACTATAAGTCTCGCAGAGGACTGAAGAGATTTTCTGAGTCAAGGAAAATACACAGTGGAGATATTGAAGAAATTTGGGATGACAAATTGCAGATCCATGCCTACACCGATGGTGATGAATTTGAAGAAAATGAATGAGGCTTCTTTTGATTCAGGCGGGATTGATCCACATCTTTACAAACAATTGATTGGATCAATGATGTATTTGGTTAGCACTAGACCTAATATATGCTATGCAGTGAGTGTACTCAATTAGTTTATGAGTGAGCCGAGACAGACACACTAGATAGAATCAAAGCATGTGTTGAGATATTTATGAGGCACATTTGGTTATGGACTAAGATATTCCTCCAGTGTAGACATGGGATTGCAGAGATATGCTGACATAGATTGGGCAAGGAGTGCAGTGGACCGGAAGAGCACATTCAGTTGTTGTTTTACTTTGGGATCTGCAATGGTTTCTTGGTGCAGCAGGAAACATACTTCTATGGCTTTGAGTACCGCAGAAGCAAAGTACATTTCATTATGTGAGGAAGTTTGTGAAGCAGTGTGGCTTCGTAAGCTCCTTCCAGAATTATTTGGACATGAGATGGATTCCACCATTATCCATTGGGATAACTAGAGTTGTGTGAAATCTCTCAGAGAATCTTGTGTTTGATAATAAATTGAAATACATTGAGATGAAATACCATTACATCATAGATATGGTGCAGAGGAAAGTAGTACATGTGCACTACCTTTCTACACATGAGAAAGTTGTAGATGTCTTCACCAAACCGCTTACCAGGATGAAGTTTGAGTACTTCCGTGAGAGACTTGGCCTGGTGGAGAATGCCTCCCTAGTTGAGAGGGACTGTTGTTGATTGCAACTTCATGAGACATTCTCCAGGTCATTCTCCTCTAGACTGAGTTGAGACGATATTTGAGAATGCTCATGTGATGGGTGAGTCATACTCCTCTGGACTGAGTTGAGATTGTGTGTGTGGTCTCTTATCGTGATCCTATGGATTGAGTTGATATGACTTGAGATGGTCTCATGTCGGACTCCTATGGACTTAGTTGAGTCTACTTGAGATGGCTCTCTAGATAATACTCCTATGGACTTAGTTGAGTTGATCTATTGAGAGTGACGTCCCTGTGGATGAGCATAGGTGGACATGTCCCTAGTGGAAGAGCACTATAGGATGTGTGAGATCCCTTTCTATATTTTCATAGAGTAAGACCTTATTTTGTATTGTAAAGGGTACAAGTCGGCCCCACCATGTAAAGATAATTAATATTTTGTAAAGATTAATTATATTTCTGAGTTGTACAAGTCATCCCTAATGTTCCAATAGACACATCCATTTGATGTGCTAGGTCATGTATAAATAAGAGTTATATCCCCATTGTGGATCACACACACTCTTAATTGTTTCATTATCTCAACACCTACTTGTAGGGGTGAAGTGTGAACTTCTCTTAGGTGCTACATTTCTTGGACATAGATCACCCTCTTGTGTACACTAGGGTTTGTGGTGAAAGGGTGATCTTCTCTTGTCTCTATAGAAAAGGATTGTTGGGTTTTCCCCTTTGTTGGGAAGGGTTTTCCCAGGATAAATTCTTGTGTTCTTGTGCATGGTTATTCTTCTTTTGATCTTGGTTACTGCAACTGTTGTATATTATATTGCTGCATTTTTTGTTGGACAACTGAGAGGGGGGGGTGAATCATTGTTACCATGCTTAAACAATTATTACCATTTTAAAATATTTACAAAACACTCACTAATGATCAAAATAATGCAGGTAAGTAAGCAATAGAATATTCAACATCAATCACACACATAAAATATACAAAGATAGATATTTCCTGAGGAAACACACAAAGGGAAAAACCTCTTCTTCTTGATATGATAAGTAATCTTTATTTTTTTTACATTATCATTCTTATGAGAAACAACTCCTTTTGAGGCTACCACCTCTAATTTATAGGAAGCAACTCGCTGAGACCACCAACTCCCTTTGTGTTCCAGCACCAACTGGATGGAAGCACCAACTTCCAGACACATAGGCACCAACCTGTATAAGATGCAACTTCCTGAGAGCACCAAATCCCTTTGTGTTCCAACACCAACTGGATGGAAGCACCAACTTCCAGACACACAAGCACCAACCTATACAAGCTACAACTTTCTAAGAGCACCAACTCTCTGGATTCTCTAGCACCCACTAGAAGGAAGCACCAACTCCCTGAGTGTTCCAGCACCAACTGGATGGAAGCACCAACTTCCAGTTACACAGGCACCAACCTATATAATAGAGAACAATAGTTCTTCCTTGCACCACCCTACCACCTTGGTTTTTCTGGCTGCAACCAGATGAAAGCTACAACTCCCTATGTTCAAGCACGCACTTGAAACTTCGAGGACAACAATCCTTCCTAGCACCTCCCTACCACCCTGAAATATAAAAACTTCATTACTGAACCTTATTACAATGATACAGTGTTTGTCAAAGGGCTTACCAATATCATCATCGTTCTGCTATACTTCTCTGCTATGCATCCATCAGTGTCTTCTTTCTCGCATCTTCTTGATATTTCTAATCTTCTACTCTATCTCTGCATGCACACCTTGGATTTCTCTTCCTCTCTCATATATGCATTTATGTTCTATGTCTTTATTTTGTGCTTTATGCTCTATGTATTATTTCCATTCTATGCACTATGCCTCTTCTGTTTGTTTCAACTGCTGCACACAACATGCTTCTACCCGCATGAATGACTCTCAACAAAAGAAAACATATATTCTATTTTCTACGTATATTTATCATGCAAAGTCCTCTGCCATATCATACACTCCACTCTTCATCCTCTCTGGCGATTATGCTGAGTCTGTTCTTCATCAGTGGCTTTATCCAGAGATTATTTGGCTTCTATGGTAGTTACAGTCTTCGACACTTTTCCATCTTTCAATTGTCTCTATGATGAGTCTTCATTCCACTGGAAGTTACCTTGATACTCTTCAGCTTCTCTGGTGATCACCCTTAATCTCTTCGAATTCTCTGGCAGATACAATCACTCCATTTCTGGAAGTTACAATTAGTCCATTTCGACAGTTACATAGAGAACCTCTACGTGCTCATCCCTTTGGTGCATTTTCTCTTCCTGAGAAAAACTTCACAGTAGGCGACAGATTTTCTTGCTAAGCCCCTTCCTTTCACGTGACCATGAGTTGTGATTGGATGCCTATCCAAAAGGTGCTTCCTAATCTCGGTGTAGTGAGCACTAGCTCCATTTCTCAATATGAAATTCGGGGATGAACTTCACCTGACCATGCGATTGCGGGTGCGTCCATAGGTAGTTTGAGGGAAACCCGTGTTTCGCTCCATAATTCACTACAAGCCTCTAGGCGTCCTTTTTCCAAAACCATGGTTTCAATTGTCGTCCGCTCATGAAAAATTAAGATCCGAGCAGGTTCTGACTAGGGAATGTGATGGGACCGTTGATCTCATGATCTTGACGGTGCTCCTGAATTGATGGTTCATATCTATCCTCTCAAGTCTTTGGAACATATCTAGCCTTCCTAAATCAACAGTTGTGATTTATTTCGTGATCTGGGCTTCGGGATTTTCAACTCTTAAACCTTGCTCTCCTCCATACGTCAATCTTTGGGAGTCAATGATCCGCTGACACATGTCCTTCTCAATCGACGGCTCTGCCTCCACTTCGATATTTTGACCTTTCAACTAGATCAATGGTTATGCGTCCCCTTTATCGATCAATGGTCGATATCTCCTTTAGGTCTCCGGACTTTTGAAATCTCAAATCTCAATCTTACGCCCTGGACCACATGGCCCAGATTCACTTTGGATGATCCAACGTTTGAGATCTTCTTCTGAAAATCTGATGACTGAATTTACTTCAGATGATCCAATGGTCAAGAATGTATTTCAGCTCTCCAGAGTGATCACCTACTAAGTAAGTCATAAGTGGTGGAGACTGCTTGGTGTCAGTTAATACTTCCACTTACACTATCCTTCCACTATAGTAGATCAACGATCGAGAATTCTCTCGAAGTGATCTTCAGATCAGATACTTCGTGTCCACTTCGGGACTCTAGTATTCATGAATTCAAGACTTTGGGAAGTGTTAGTGGTAAAACTCCCGAAGTAAAAATCCTAGACTGATGTAACTTGATTACGTCACTTGTTGACATGGCACAAGCCAATTTCCTCTTGACACTTGTCATCACCTGATTATGCCATGTGTACTTGTTGACGTGGTTTGCTAACGTGGTTTGCCACATGTCCTTGCTGACGTGGTCTACTGACATAGATCTCCCTCACGCCCTTGCTGATGTGGTTTTCCACATGTCCGTGCTGACGTGGTCTGTTGATGTCCTTGCTGACGTGGTCTGCCACATGTCCTTGTGGATGAGGTTTGCTGACGTAGATCTCCCTGGTCTAATGGTCATTGTATGTTCTCTAGATCCGATGGTCCTTATTCATTTTGGATTTCCAGCTCTCTGGGCTTCAGGTTTTTCAAATCTCAAAATGAAAAATCTGAAGTCAGATTTTTTCGAAGCTTAACCTCCTTGCATCTTTATACCCAAACTAGGTGTTGTTCATGGATCATGATTCTAGATTGATTGCTTGATCTGTCTACGATGCAAATTTTCTAGCTTATCCTATCCTTCCACTTACAATGATCCAACGGCTGATGAAAATTCACATTTGGGAATTTCAAATCTCAAACTTTTCGGAGTGTAACCTCCTCACATCTTTAGACCTAAAAAGAATGTTGTTCGTTGATCAGGATCTTATATCGACGACTTAGTCTTTCTGCAATGCAGTTTTTCTAGCTTATCTTGTCCTTCCCCCTAGAATGATCCAACGACTAACATAAATTCGCATAAATGAGATCTCAGATATTATCTTGCTTATCCTATCCTTTCACTCGAAAATGATCCGACGGCTAATGAGAAATCAGGTTTGCTCCGATGACTGAAGGGTATTCAGATAATCAAACTCTTAGCCCCTTTACCTTTCTTAACCTATCCTTCCACTTTAAAATGATCCGACGGATGTCAATATTCTTGAAGAATATCAACGATCAAGGATGGATGCGGAACCAAAAATTGTGAGTGATTTAACTCATCACCAAAACTCCACAATTTGAAGTTGTGCGTTATTGTTGAGTCAACCACAATCATCGATCTTTGAAGCTATAAGATCAGACGGTCCTGACTAATTGCGGGATTGGAACTAGTGCGATATTTAATTCTCCTTTTGATCTCTGCAATCTGTTCCTGTCATTGATCTGGCGATTGCGCATCTGACGGTCATGACTTGATCTGATTTAAACTGATCGTTTGTTGGATCAACCACAGTCGTCAATATTCAAGTCTATGAGATCTAACGATCTAGACCAATTGCGAGATTAGAACTAGTGATTTGTTTAATTCTTCTTTCGCTCCCTGCAATTCATCCCTGCCATTGATCTGGCTTGCAAATATGATGGTCACAATCCTCCAATGGTCCTCAGGCCCACGGTCACTCATATGGCTGACGTCCATTATATGAGACGATCAACACCATCAATTTCTGGATCAAATGAATGCTGAGGCTTCTCACCTAGAGCTTATGCTTTTCCTTTCGAGCTTTGATCTCTGCATATTGTTCGCTCTTCCTCCTGATCTTACATTTTTTTATTTCGAGCTTTGATCTCTGCATAATTTTCACTCCTCCTCCTGAGCTTACATTTTTTATTCCGAGCTTTAATCACTGCATAATGTTCGCTCCTCCTCCTGAGCTTACATTTTTTATTCTGATTCTCTGCTTATTGTTCGCTCCTACTCCTGATCTTATGCTTTTCCTTTTTTCCATTGGCGTTGTTGTTCTTGTCACCAATGACAAGCACACTATGCCTGTAAACATGACAACAATCTCACCCTTTGGCATTGATAACAACCCTGAAAGGTTGCACTATTATGCTTAGACCTCCAACTGTAGCATCCATACCACAACGTTTTCTCCCCCTTTGACATTGATTTCAAAGAAAACATGCTCCCCCTGAGCTGTTGCAGTACTTTTCGGAGGTATCAGATATTCAACCAACACATACTCTTCTTGACAAGATGCATTCTCTTATTTGAGTCTTGCAGAGTATTTGTATCTAACTCAGAGTATTCTCCCTCTAATTCTTGGACATGTTCATCTTCAGCTTTAGTTGTGTCCTCTGTAGAAGACTCAATATTTCTCACCTCTCTTACTGGGACTCCTTCATAAACCTCTCAATTACTCCATTTTGATGTGGAGTTCCTGGGATTATGTATTCTCTCTTGATCCCATGTTTATCAAAAAATTCCTTGAAATCACTTGAAATAAGTTCTCCTCCTCTGTCTGATCTTACTGATTTTAACCTGTTGCCTATTTGATTCTCAATTAAAGATTTAGATATTTTAAATTTCTCAATTTCTTTAGAATGTTTTGATAAAAGCAACCCAAGTGAGCCTGGAGTAATCATCAATGATTATCATGAAGTAGTTTTCCTTCCCTGTGCCTTCCTGTCTTGATGGTCCACATAAATACATATGAACTAATTGGAGTGGGTTCTATGTTGAAGTAGAGCTCTTTGGATTTAAACCGTGTCTTGGTTAGCTTTACTACTTGGCAGGGTTTACACACAATATCTAATGGCTTTGATCATTTTGGAAGATCTTTTACTGCCTCGATATTTTTGAGCTTGATTAAGTGGTCAATGTTTAGATATCCAAATATACTATTCCATGACCAACCTTCATCATGTTTTCTTAGATGACACTCTTCTATATCTTCTTTTAGCACACATGCATTATCATCTGTCCCTATGCCTTTAGCCACCACTTGTCTCGAGTTTACATTCTTTACCTTACAATATTTGGAAGTGAACACCTCTTCACAACCTCTGTCACACATTTGAATTACACGGAGCAAACTACATTTCAGACCATCTACAAGAAGAACATCATGGGCATCTCCTTTGCCATTACTGAAACTCGCCATCCCTTTACCCTTGATTTTACCTGGTTCATCATTTCCAAAGGTCACATTACCATTTTTTATTTTACTTATAGACAGAAGCTTATCCTTGTCTCCAGTCACGTGCTTGGAACATCCACTATCTATATTCTAGGGGTCTTTTTGTTTTTGAGTTGAAAGTACTAGAACACATTTTTCACTATCTTTATTTTTCCATGTACTGGCATTTCTAGCTAAGAGCTTTATCCTTGGATCTTCTTTGTAATTATTCATATGGCAATTTGCATCTTTGTGACCAAATTTATGACCGTTATAGCATTCGAGCTCATGGTTCAATAGATCAAAGATATTGGTGCAACATTGTCTACTCATTGGTTGTTTAGTTCTATGTTGCAAGGATTGTTTACTTCTTGACCTCCTCAGTTGCATGTCTCTAAACTTGACTTCACAATTTGCAATCTTATGACCAAAATTAGGGCAGTAAAAACAATAACCATGGAAGAAATTTTGGTACCTGAAGGATGGCCTTCTTCTTGGGATTGGTTGCTCTATCTTCTAATATCTTTGATTTTGATCAGGGATCATCTTATCTTTATTAGCTTTTGGTGACAGAGAACTCACATGGTCTGATTGTCTGCTAACTTGGAACTTGATCATCTTTACTGGCTCTTTGCTTTCTGGTTGTTTGTTGCTTGAGCCACTTACATAACCTAAACTAGTCTTCAACAAAGGATATCTCTATTTTCTCAGAATGCCATTTAGTTCTACTGAGGCTTTAATGCTTGAAAGATTTTGGAGATATAATGCTTTAAACTTCTCCATCTCTTTTATGGTTTTTACTACCTCTTCTTCCAAGGCTTCACATATTGCCTTCTTCTCTAATAACTGTTGTTTCAGAGTGTCCTCTATTTTATTTGCCTCTTCTAATTCCACTTTTAGCAGGGCAAAGTTTTCATCAGGTTTTTTACCATTGTTTTCAAACTGCATCAACAATTGTTTTTGTTTTCTCTTCTTAAGTCTGAGTCTGTCAATCTCTTCTAAAGCACTGATTAGTTCACCTTCCTTATCAACCACAACTTATTCATCATTAGAATCACTTCCTGTGATTTTATTATCATAATCCTCTTTGGCCATAATCATAAATTCATTAACCGTATCTTCATAAGAAGAGTCACTATCTGTGTCTCCTGAAGAGTCATCATTGTTTACACATAAACTTTTCTTTTTAACAAATATCTTGAATTTGTGCTTCTCTTCACCTTCAGAGTTTTGGTCCTTCTTCTTGTGTGGACACTCAGATGAAAAGTGACCTATCTTTCCATAGTTAAAACATTTGAATGGAAACTTAGCTTGATACTTCCCTGATCCTTTCTTTAGTCTTCTCACAATTTTTTCTTCAATTTCATCAGGCTCGGAATCCTCATTCTTAATTGCTTTAAATTATGCTTCTCTAGAGGTAGGATTATATTTAACTATCCTCATTTCATATGCAACCAACGTTCCTAGAAGTTGATAAAAAGACAGAGCTTTTGGATCATTAAGTTCTTCTATAGCAGAAACTTTTGGGTTGAACCTATCTGGCAGAGATCTCAAAATTTTTGGAACTAAAAAGGCTTCCTCAATTTTTTTACCAAGTCCTTTCATTGCATTTACTAGTTATTCAACTCTCAGAAAGTACTTCTCAACAGTTTCATCCTCTTTCATATTTAGTTGTTCAAACTTTACTCTGTAGGTTTAAATCTTGGAGTCCTTTACCTTCTCATTGCCTTCATAACTGCTAATGAGTTTGTCCCACATTTCTTTGGTAGATTCTAAGTGAATAAATTTTACAAATTATTCTTCTGCAAGCCCACTCAAAATAGCATTCATATCCTTAGCATTGAAGCTAAATTCTATCTTGTCATCCTTAGAATCTAGTACAACCGACTTTACATAACCAGTCTCTACCACATCCTAGACATCTACACCTAAATCCATTATGTAGGCTCTCATCCTAACTTTCCAGAAGGAAAAGTTTGTTCCATTGAATAGGGGGGCGTTATTGGTTGAAGTTCCTCCATGGATAGTCATGTTTAAGCTCTAGGATATACCCTTAGATAAAAGGAACTGGCTCTGATACCAATTGTTGGACAACTGAGAGGGGGGGGTGACTCAGTTGTTACTGTGCTTAAACAATTATGCCCATTTTAAAATCTTTACAGAACACTCAATGATGATCAAAATAATGCAGGGAAGTAAGAAATAGAATATTCAACATCAATCACACACATGAAATATACAGAGATAGATATTTCCTGAGGAAACCCATAAAGGGAAAAATATCTTCTTCTTGATATGATAAGTAATCTTTATTTTCTATACATTATCATTCTTATGAGAACCAACTCCTTTTGAGGTTACCACCTCTGATTTACAAGCAACAACTCGCTGAGAGCACCAACTCCCTTTGTTTTTCAACACCAACTGGATGGAAGCGCCAACTTCCAGACACATAGGCACCAACCTGTACAAGATGAAACTTGCTGAGAGCACCAACTCCCTTTGTTTTCCAGCACCAACTGGATGGAAGCACAAACTTCCAGACACATAGGCACCATCCTATACAAGCTGCAACTTGTTGAGAGCACCAAATCTCTAGATTCTCTAGCACCCACTAGAAGGAAGCACCAACTCCCTAAGTGTTCCAACACCAACTAGATGGAAGCATGAACTTATAGTTACACAGGCACCAACCTGTATAATAGAGAACAATAGTTCTCCCTTGCACCACCCTACCACCCTAGTTTTTCTGGCTGCAACTAGATGGAAGCTACAAATCCCTATGTTCAAGCACCCACTTGAAAATATGACGACAACAATCCTCCCTACCACCCTGAAATATAAAAACTTCATTACTAAACCTTATTACAATGATACAGTGTTTGTCAAAGGGCTTACCAGTCTCATCACTGTTTTTCTATACTGCTCTGCTTTTCCTCCATCAGTGTCTTCTTGCTCACATCTTCTTGAGATTTTTTATCTTCTACTCTATATCTTCATGCGCACCTTGGCTTTCTCTTCCTCTCTCAGATCTGCATTTATTTTCTATTTATTTCTTCTGTGCTTTATGCCTTGTGTATTATTTCCATTCTATGTGCTACGCCACTTCTGTGTGTTTCAACTGCTGCACACATCATGCTTCTACCCGCATGAATAAATCTCAACAAAAGAAACCATCTCTTCTTTGTTTTGCGTATATTTATCATTCCAAGTCTTCTATCAGATCATACACTCCACTCTTCATCCTCTCTAGCAATTATCTTGAGTTTGTTCTTCATCAGTGGTTATTATCCAAAGATTCTTTGGCTTCTCTAGTAGTTATAATCTTCGACACTTTTCCATCTGTCAATTGCCTCTATGATGAGTTTTCATTCCACTGGCAGTTACCTCGAGACTCTTCATATTCTCTGGTGATCACCCTGAAGCTCTTCGAATTCTTTGGAAGATACAATCACTCTGTTTCTGGCAGTTACAATCAGTCCGTTCCGGCAGTTACATAGAGAACCTCTGCACGCTCATCCCTTTGGCGCCTTTTCCCTTCTTGAGAAAAAATTCATAGCAGGTGATATCTTTTCTTGCTAAGCCCCTTCCTTTCACATGACCACGAGCTGTGATCAAACTCTTATCCAAAAGGTGCTTCCCGATATCGGTGTAGTGAGCGCTAGCTCCATTTCTCAATATTACCTTGGGTGATGAACTTCACATGACCACGCGATTGCGGGCGTGTCCATAGGAGATTTGAGGGAAATCCGTGTTTCACCCCATAATTCACTACAACCCTCCACGTGTCCCTTTTCCAAAACCATGGTTTCAATTGTGGCCCACTCACGAAAAATTAAGATCCGAGCATGTTTTGAACCTGCAATGCGACGGGACCGTCGATCTCACGATATTGACAGTGCTCCTGAAATGATGGTTCAAATATATCCTCTCAATTTTGTGGATCAGATCTAGCCTTCCTAAATCAACAACTGTGATTTACTTCATGAACGGAGCTTCAAGAGTTTCAACTCTCAAACCTTGCTCTCCTCCATACGTCAATCTTCCGAAGTCAATGATCCCCTGACACCTGTCCTTCTCAATCAATGACTCTACCTCCACTTTGGGATTTTGACCTTTCAACCAGATCAATGGTTCTGCGTCCCCTTTCTCGATCAATGATCGAGATCTCCTTCGGGTCTCCAAACTTCTAAAATATCAAATCTCAATCTTACGCCCTGGATCAGATGGCCCAGATTCAATTCGGATGATCCAACGCTTGAGATCTTCTTCAGATAATATGGTGACTGGGATTTACTTCAGATGATCTGATGGTTGAGAATGTATTTCGGCTCTCAGGAGTGATCACCTGCTGAGTAAGTCATAAGTGGTGGAGACCGCTTGTTTTCGGTTAATACTTCCACTTACACTATCCTTCCACTGTAGTAGATCAACGGTCGAGAATTCTCCCAAAGTGATTTTCATTTCAAATGCTTTGTGTCCACTTCGAGACTCTGGCATTCGTGACTTCCGGACTTTGGGAAAGTTCTAGTGGTAAAACTCCTGAAGTAAAACTCCCAGAGTGATGTAACTTGCTTACATCACTTGTTGACATGGCACGAGCCAATTTCCTCTTAACACTTGTCATCACCTAATTATGTCATGTGTACTTGTTGATGTGGTCTACTAACGTTGTTTTCCACATGCCCTTGTGAACATGGTCTGATGAATTAGATCTCCCTCACATCCTTGCTGATGTGGTATGCCACATGTCCATGTTGACGTGGTTTGTTGATGTCCTTGCCGATGTGGTCTGCCACATGTCCTTGTGAACAAGGTTTGTTGAAGTAATATGCTAATGTAGATCTCCCTAATCTAACATTCATCATATGTTCTCAAGAGTCGATGGTCCTTATTCATTTCGGATTTCCAGCTCTTTGGGCTTCGGGTTTTTCAAATCTCAAACTGAAAAATCCAAAGTGAGATTTTTCCGGAGCTTAACCTCCTCGCATATTTATACCCGAACTATTTTTTGATCATTGATCATGATCCTAGATCGATGGCTTGATCTATCTGTGATGCAGATATTCTAGCTTATCTTGTCCTTCCACTTAGAATGATCCAACGATTGACGAAAATTTGCATTTTGGGAATTTCAAATCTCAAACTTTTTGGAGCGTAACCTCCTCACATCTTTAGACCTGAAACAAATGTCGTTCATTGATCAGGTTCTTAGATCGATGGATCGATATTTATGCGAGGCATCTTTTCTATCTTATCATTTCCTTCCACTTATAATGATCCAACGAATGACGAAAATTCACATAAATGACATCTCAGATCTTATCTCCCTTATCTTATCCTTCCACTCGAAAATGATCTGACGGTTGACGGGAATTCGAGTTTGATCTGACGGATGACAGGTATTTGGATAATCAAACTCTCAGCCCTTTTACCTTGATTAACCTTTCCTTTCACTTTAAAATGATCCAACGGTTTACAAGATTCTCAAAGAAGATCAATAAACAAGAATGGTTACGGAACCACAAATTGCGAGTGATTTAACTTGTCACCAAAACTCCGCAATTTGAAGTTGTGTGTTGTTGTTGAGTCAACCACAATCATTGATCTTAGAAGCTATAATATTATACGGTCCAGAATAATTGCGATATTGGAACTAGCGCGATATTTAATTCTCCTTTCGATCTCTGGAATCTATCCCTGTCGTTGATCTAGCGATTGCGCATCCAACGGTCATGAATTGATCTGACTTAAACTGATCGTTTGTTGGATCAACCACAGCCGTCAATATTCGAGTCTACGAGATATGATGATATATACCAATTGTGGGATTATAACTAGAGAGTTGTTTAATTCTTCTTTTTCACCCTGCAATTCATCCCTGTCGTTGATCTGGCTTACATATCTGACGGTTACAATCCTCCAACGATCCTCAAGCCCATGATCACTCATATGGTTGACGTCCGTTAAAAGAGATGATCAACACCATCAATTTCTATATCGGACAACTGTTGAGGCTTCTCACCTTGATCTTATGCTTTTCCTTCTGAGGTTTGATCTCTGCATACTGTTCACTCCTCCTCTTGAGCTTACATTTTTTATTCTAATATTTGATCTCTGCATACTATTTGCTCCTCCTCCTGAGCTTATGTTTTTTATTTCGTGCTTTGATCTCTACTTATTTTTCGCTCCTCCTCCTGAGCTTATTATTTTCTTGTTTTCCATCATCGTTGTTGTTCTTTCCATCAATGACAAGCACACTCTGCCTGTAAAAATGCCAACATTTTTTTTGGTTCAATTTTATGATAAATATAAAATAAAATACATGTGCTTGAGCTAAGAATTAAAATTCAACAGGTTGTAGCAGATTGTTTTTGAAATTTTTTCCAAATTTTGTAACACTAAAAACTTCCACAAAAACCTTAGCTAGAATGTGTTCTCCTTATAGCGAAAGACCCACCCATAGATCCTTCCCATCCTTTAGAACATGTTGACGGGCGAAATTGACCATCTGTCAACTGAGAGAGTGGAACCGGTCCGGGGTTGTCTAATAACCCAAGCCGTTTGGAATGAACCACCCTGACGGGTTTAGCAGCTCCGTTAGCCGATATAAGGTCCTAAGAAAACAAAAAAAGAAAACTAATCTAACTAAAACTAACTATTAAAACAAACTAAACTAATCTAACTAAAAAGAAATAAAACAAACTAATAAACTAATCTAATGAAAACTAACTATTAAACAAACTAACTAATCTAACTATTCTATATATACAATCTACTAACTAATACTATGCTAACTCTAACTACTAACTGAAATATAACTTATTCACAAAATGTACAATATCCACAAAATATAGATTTAAATAAAACCTGAAAAACTCATTTATATTTTGCCCTTAGACAGAAAGATATATTTTTGTTGATTTTATAATTTTATGAACAAGAAATAAAAAAGAAAACTAACTAAACTAAATCACTAATATAAACTACAAGCATATCTAATCAAACTACTTAAATTATACTAAAAAAATTAACGAAAATAAATCACAAACTGACCTGGAGAAATGCTCTAGATTTGTCCTATGTATGATGACTGTCTCAGCTGATCGGAGGGAGGAAACCCGCACCGAATTGTTAATCCCTAATATTGGCTCACTACCCCTTAATTGGGGCATATTAGATTAGTAATTTTATTTTATTTATGTCGGCTTTAGTCCATTAGTTGTAATTTAGATTAGTAATGTTATTTTATTTATGTCGACTTTAGGCCATTAGTTGTAATTATACCTCCTAGTCTCCTATATATACCAAGGAGACATTTTCATTTTGAATCATCTTGTACTTGAACATTTAAGTGG
>ML797839.1:205400-227729 GCA_009831015.1 Picea engelmannii
TCATCTTGTACTTGAACATTTAAGTGGGGAAAAAGGAGGTTGCCCCCTCGAAGAGGCTTATTATCTGAAATTATCTCTTTTTCAAGGCGTTGAGTACTTTTCCTGAGGTTTTTCTATGCTATATTGATGTTTGGTTCTTAACACGAATAATCCAGTAGCTTCTCGTAGACAATAGCTGCAGTGCTCTTCAAGTTTTTTTACAGGACAAACAAGACATAAAAATCACAACAACCATATAATTTATAAATCTCCACAATTAGATAAACCCGTATGCAAAGATCTATACATAATAGTTCAATTGATGAAGAAGATAAATCTGTCATTTATTAGTTGAACTAAGTAATTGCTACATTTTTAAATGTTGAAAGAAATCAGACATAGATCACACTAATTAAATCATATCATTCTACAAAAGACTATGATAGCTAAAGTAGTCACTAATCAAATGCAAATTGATAAACATAAACATGAAACAAAAGATTGATATTATGAAAGTAAAAGCTGTAGTAGAACATCAACTTCTGTCTCAGTTTGTATTAGAAATCCATAGCCTGGTTCTCCCACAAGTGAGGATGATCCTTATTACAAAAATAATAAGTATTTATAAGTTTTCCACACGGTAAAACCTCCCCGTGGAAGTTATCAAAACTGTTTACATAAAATCTAGGAAAATATCCCAAGTCTAACTAAACTGGGAAACTAAAATAAAACTAAAAGACACAAATATTCCCCTAGCCTGTCCAACATGTCCCATTCAATTCGAATTTACCTGAAAAGGGCCAAAAATGAACAAGTTAGAAATATTCTTTATTAACAAAATAATAAAAATCTAATTCTATAGACTAGCTACAGAATCTTGCGATTCTATAGACTAGCTACAGAATCTTGCGATTCTGTAGCTGGTCTAAATGAGACACAGAATCAGCATCAAAATCAATTGAAAATCTTTTAAAGAATTAAATTCAATTAACATCTAATAACTATTTGAAACTGAATTATTTAATTTGAGTTTGTTATACCACTCGAAATCAAACAGAATCAACATCACTCAAATAACTACAGAGATACTCCTGCTCTGTTTCTTTTGTTACCTCAAAATAGAATGAACAGAATCATAATTATCAGTTGTGAAATCGTTTGATATCAATTCGAAACTAATGTAACCAAAAACAAATCATAGGTAATTGTTATACTACCTTATCAACAGGAGATACAATCGCAGCCAAACAAGATCGTTTACAATTCGTTGTAACTATATTGACAAGGCAAACGATTCATACCACGAGTGGATTAACTCAACCTAGTGCGAAAATAAACTCAAATAAAATCATAACAGGGTCGATTAATTGGTGACAGAATTCATAGGAATTATCCGATCGTTTGTTATTGCTATTTGGGGAAAACAAACTCGATTGGCATTGAACGAAATCATTCATTTCAAACGAATTATAACGAAAATTAACATATATACCAATTGTCGATCTGGATTTAACCAACTCGTTTTACAAATCAAAATCAAACAAAGCATTCATTTATGATACGAATCTAACTCATGAAAATGATCGAACTAATAGCAATCCAATCAAGCAAATCAATCGGCTGGGTTTAGCATAGTTGTCATGAATCAAATCCATTCCATGATTCAGGCGCATTTGCACAGGCTTAAATGAGATCATTGTTTTTATAAAAACAGAGTAGTTCTTTCCAAATTAAATTGAACAGAGTGGTATTCCTGATTTTGAAAATTATATGACACAACATATCGTAACAACCAAATTCATTGAAATCGTTTACCAATCACAGCATACGAACCATAATGAAATCAAATCCAAACATGATCGCATTCTAAATTGAGCATGAAAAACTTCCTGTTCAGAGTAGGTACGAAACCAATTCAATTGAAATCAAAACGTCAATTTTGTTAACTCAATCAGACAAACGAACAAATCAAATCCAAACTAAGACCAATCAAATACGAATGAAAATCTATTGGTGTCTAAACTGGGAATGATCAAATCATATATCCAAAACGAAATTCCATTTATTTTTAGCAAAGAAACACAATATACAGGATGAACGCATTATTGCAGAGCCATTTCGAAATATAAACAGAGCTATTCGATGATCAAATTTCAATCACTATATTACTCATGGTCACTCACAAAACTAAAACGATTTAAAATCCATACCTGTATGGAGAGCAGATGGCTTGGTCACAACAATTTAGAGTTGATAACGGCTGTGGCCGATTCAACATTCTTGAAAAGGATGGAGCCTATTGTCTTTTGCTTCTTATCAGTTGCTTGGAGTTGGTCTCTTTGGCTAGTTAACACTGCAACTTGACTTTCCAGTGATTGGATTTTCGATTGGAGTAGGGGAACATCAATGTAGTATCATTCCAACCATAAATCGCATTGGTCACAGGACGGTTGTGTGGGGTTTGAAAGTGCGGGTGAGGGTTTGATCACATTGCTGAGGGTTTCATTAGGTAATTTAAACCCTAGGTAACTGGGATCATTTCTCAGGTAGGGGGGAAGATTTGTCACAAAATCATAAGGTGGTTCGGGGCATAAACCTTGTGAGTAGGGATACTCACTGGCTAGAAAACGTTCTATGTCAGAGTCAGAATCCTCACTAAGGATTATAGGTTTTGACTCAACAGAGGGTTTAGGTTTGTTCCTATCCATCCTTGAAATAAGCCGAGTGTTCTTCTTACCCTTGGCATTAGCAGTAGGGTTTTCCTTGGGATTTTTGCCCATAGGTTTCTTTATAGTCTCGACATTCTCAGTTCCAACGTCTGGTAAGTTAACCTTAGGGTCGACCGAGGGTTTAGGAGGAGGCAGTAGGACATGGAAGGGCACAGGAGGCTCGACCTTGGTTTTACTCACCACAGGTTTGTCAACCTGGATAGGGTTTGTTTCATCGAAACCATTTCGAGTGATGAAAGCTCTCCAGCTATCACCATGTAAACTCAAGTGATAAACAATGATATTTTTTATAAGTCCATGGTGGAACAGGCTACTATCAACCTTTTTCCTTTTAAACCTTTTTGACATTTTATATAGGCTACGATGAAAGTAAAAGGGCATATTCAACGAGTATCCCATAAAACTCATTAGCAACCGCAGGTGGTAGAGAAAAACGAGTCCATATCAACCTTCACAGGTCACGAATTGCTTGACTACCATCAAAGTATCGTGCCATCGTGGTTTAAGTTAGGATATGGGCATACCTCTGTCACAAGAGGTGACTTTTCACGAGTGGAATAGTAGTGGCCATGGAACCTCTTCCACTTTCGAATTTTTGAACAAACACTGGCCTGTGGCAGGTAACCCTGTAGCAGAACTAATAAACTTCTCATCGATTTCCAACTGGATGTCACCCACCTTGGCTCTACAGTCGTCGAAAGTCATGGAGAATTGTTGCACCACAACTAAATTAAAACCCTCAAATCGCTGCATGAAGGTGAGCCATCCGTTATCCTCCAAGTCCTTCCGAGCATTCTCAAACATTTACAAGGCTTGGTTGCCATTTGGCTCGATTCGCACGATTGGTACCATGGAGCCAAGCACATGGTAAGCTGAGGGTTTGGATAAGAACACACATAGGAGCAGAGCTACCCAAGCTAACAGAAGTGAACGGAGATAAGGGATAGGCATAAATGCCATCGTGCGAAGGTGGTGGAGTTTATCTCTTCCATGCATAATAGTTATTGCCAAAGTACAACTGTCGACTTATAGCTATTCTACCCATTATAGCATAGTTCAACAGTCATATCACTTGGCTGCCCAATGAAACAATGGTAATTGTATAAACAAACGCGCGCAATCAACGCTATGCCATAGTTTTGAAACATCAACATTCAATTTGAAATCAATTCTAAACGTTCAACCATGCGCCAATGTATTGTAACAACTCATATAAAGAGTTTAACCAATGTGTCGATGGGTCTTCATATAATCAACAAGCCAACAGTTATGAAAACACAAACATAGGTATCATATTAAAGATATATATGAAAGATTTAACCATAACACCCATGTATCTTATGAAACCAAAAGGTCAAGTAGATCAAATAAAAATGCAAATCCAAATGCCAATGCATTACAAACTCAATGAAACCAAATTACACAATCAATCGAAGCATGAGTACCGATCAAAGGATCTTGCCAGCTGTATAATGATAAATAAAAGGTAAGCGCAATAGGCATATCGACAAAAAATATAATGACAATTCATATAGTGATTTTAATGTGACTTCGAAAGATGAAGTTTTCACGCTTACAGTCGTGAAAACAAAACGAAGGTAAATGTGCAAATGTCGCAGAAAATAAAAATGTCGTCTATTTGAAAATTGCGACGAAAAATTGATGTTTGCAAAACATTGGTGTAGGCAACTTATAAGACAATGGAAAAATGTGAATTGGCTGCCAACAATGGCGACACACTAGTAGAGGCAGTTATCTCTGTCAAAAGAAACAAATTCAGATTATGACAGTAAAGAAAATTTCAACTCAAAAATAACAACCAAAAAATCGTATAGACATCATCATTAACCATCTTTTCCAGCAGGGTTTCAAAAGATGAAAACTGATAACAATTTTAAGATCAGCAAGTCACGATATTAAAGATAAAATCTCCAATACTGTTGGTATATCCACTGCTACCAGTAGGCGTCCATAGCCTCGACAGGGTTTCCATTTAACCCACTCTGACATCTGTATCCTACCAAGAAGTTCTGGATCAGAATAAAGGACATTAAAGAGGTTTCTTTTTTGCAAATTTTCATATACCCGACATTGCTTCGCTGCAAGCGGGCCTGTTCAGTACCCCGACGAAGTTGTCTTGGTGCCATGCATGCATTTACCCGCTACCAGCAGACCTGTTCAACATCCCGGCGGGTTTACAAGCACTTCCCACAACTCTTCTTAATAATTTTTATTTTGTTTTTCATAGATATATAGCTGAGCGGGGTGACACTGAAAATCTTGATATTTTAACATATTTTTTTTCAGACCTCATCAGAATTTTTTAGAACTGTCCTTTATTTAGATCCAGAGATGTTTTATTGACAAAAACAACTTCCTAAGGCAGGGAGACATCCTCTGAGTCATTCCTTTATGGAATAGGGACAGTGTAAAAAGATAATGGATGATCATGACGAACTTTACTCAGAGATCGAAATCATCCATCTTCTTTTAAACAACAGACTTTTCCAGCATAGATATAAATTTCAACAATATATCATTGATGTTTGTACAAATTTTTCAGAAGTTATTTCAGCGAAGAAAATTTCTTTTGTCTTTGTCTGAATATCTCAGCATACAGGTGTGTGTATTTCAAAGAAAACAGAAACTGATAAATTCAAATCAAAATAAAAAACAGAAAGCAAAGGAAAACGCAAACAAAAATAAAATATTTACATAATATACAAGGGTAGTTATCAAGCAAAGTATCTCTTCATGGCTTGGCCATTCACCAGGTAGGTGTCAAGCTGCCCTTCAAGATTCTACAATCGAAAAGAACTGGGACCCAAATTTTCAGCAATTAAAAACGGTCCAAGCCATAAGTTTTGAAATTTTGTGTGCTCTCCCTTTCCCTCGTGTGGTTTGTCCCACTTCAAGACGAGATCACCTACTTCAAAATTCCTATCAGAAGAAGAGTTAGAATCGTACCATCTTTTAAACAATTCTTGATGTTGATCTAACTTACGTTTAGCTTGGGCTCTTACCTCTTCTAGCTTCATCAAAGCGTTAATTCGGTTTTCCAAAGGGGGGCAATCTTCTTCTTGGACTTTCTGTGAAAATTGTAGTGAAGGAAGAATAATGTGGGGTGGCCGAATTGCTTCTCTCCCATAAACGAGAAAAAAGGGGGAGTTACCTACAACATCTTTTGGCGTCACCCTATTAGCCCATAACACGTTCAACAGTGCATTGTGCCAATTTTTATGATTTTCAACCACCATTCTCTTGATTATTTTGATCAAGTTCTTGTTTGTTGATTCTTCCAATCCATTGCCCTGGGGGTAATAACTAGCAGAATACTTCAATTTAATTCCTTTTTCCAAAGAGAAATCGCTCATCTCAAGAGAGGAAAAGTAAGAAGCATTATCGAAAACTAAACAGTCAGGGATACCGAAACGAGTGATGATATTTGAATTTAGAAAGGCAATTACTTGACTGGTGTTGACAGTTCTTAGCGCATCAGCTTCAAACCATCGAGTAAAGTAATTTGTGGCTGTCACAATAAACTTGTGTTGTTGTGAGGACGGGGGGTTTATTGGACCTATGATATCAAGGCCCCACTGCTGAAAAGGAGAATCTACTGAAACGGGCTGCAGAGGAAAGGTTGGTTTTTGCAACCGCCCGATGCTTTCTGACAGATGATACATTTACGAAACAAGGCATGGGCGTCTCTAAAAAGCATGGGCCAGTAATAATCGGCTCTTAGAACTTTATGAGCAGTGGTGTCACCACCAAAATGACCACCAGCTTCTCCTGCATGCAACTCTAGCAAGACTTTTTCTGTTTCATCTTTTTCAAGACAACGCATCAATACGCCGTCAAAGTTTTGACAAAACAGGATACCATTAACCAGATGAAAGGAGGTGGACTTTAATCTCAACGCTCTTCTTTTAGCGGGGTCAAGATGATGGGGGGCTGATCCATGTTCAAGACAAAATCTTATATCGTCGTACCAAGAACTAACAAGGTTTTGTGCGCAACAGATTAGACTTTGATCGCTTTGTCCTAGGTTTGACGTATCACTTTCTTCTTGTTGTTCTGCTGCTGAATCAACAACTAACTTTCATAACCCTTGGCCTCTCACTATCTGATCTGGGGTGATTTCCAAGTCATACTCCTACAAGGAGGTGACCCAGTTGGCTCTCTTTTCTCCTAGTTCCTTCTGCACTAACAGGTTCCTCACGGCTGGGTAGGGGACAATGACTTTCGTCCTTGACTTCAAAATATGGGACTAGAAGTGTTTTACTGCTTTGAAAACAACGTAGTCTTGTCGATCTACCACTGGATAATTAAGTTTGGAGCCTTTGAAAGAGGAGCTCATAAAGGCGATGGGTACTTCGTTGTTCTCGACATTCTTTTGGGTTAGGATGGCATCATAGGAACGGTCAGAAGCAAAAGTGTAGAGTGTAAAGTCTTGAGAAAAATCTGGGCTCATGAGAGAGACGGAGCGTCTATTATGGCCTTATTTATTGCATTAAAATATTGGTTTTCTAGGGGTCCCCAGTGATATTGGGTGTCTTTCTTAATCAAATTTTGTAAAGGCCTGACCATTTCAGAGAAACTAGGGACGAATCTTCTCACGAAATTGATTTGGCCTAAGAAAGACTGCATAGATTTTTTGGATGTAGGAGGGGGAAGTTTTGCAATGACTTGAGTCCTCTCGGGGTCAATAATCATCCCTTCACTAGACACAATGAATCCTAGGATTTTACCCTGTTCTACAACAAAGATGGACTTTTTGGGGTTCAAGGAGATGTCGTATTTACGACATCGCAGTAGGACGGCTCGTAAGTGACCTAGATGATCATTTTTGTTTTTAGAAAATACAGTCACATCATCTAGGTAAACTACGATAGACTGATTGATTAAGACTCGGAAAGCGATGTCCATCGCTCTCTGAAAAGTGGCACCGACATTAATCAATCCAAAAGGCATTTTGCGATAAGCATAAGTGCCCCACGGAGTACAGAAGGTAGTTTTTAGTTGGTTTGGTGGAGACATCAGGACCTGGTTGTATCCTGAGAAACCATCTAGTAAGGATAGCCTCTCAGAACCAGATACCTGTTGAAGAATTTGTTCCATGGGTGGGACAGGATAGTTTTCTTTATTAGACGCCCTATTAAGGTTTCGAAAATCAACGCAGAGTCAGATTTCCCCATTTTTCTTCTGGACTGGGATAAGGTTATAAACCCACTGAGTGTGTCTAATAGGAAAGATTATATTAGCATTTAGGAGCTTATTCAATTCCTTTTGAATGGTCAGTTCAAGTTTAGGATGCATTTTCCTCAGTTTTTGTTGAAAGGGCAAGGTTTGGGGCTTCATCGGAATGACATGTTGTATGATATTAGGGTCAAAAGTTTTAAGGTCATCATATGTCCATGCAAAGACATCTTTAAATTCTTTGAATAACTTGATAAATGCATCTTTTTCTTGTCGAGAACACCCCAACCCTAGATTAATGCACTCAGGATTTTCATTAGTTCCTAAGTTTACTTTTTCATAAGATAACGAGGAACTATTGGTTTTACAATTGACCGACTTTTTAAATTTATCTTGAAAATCATAAAACTTCTCTAATCTAACTACAGATTTGGGTATCGAATTTACCATGTCCGATAGAGCTTCAGGATTTTTTGGATCAGGTATTACCGTGAAATCGTGCAAATTGTCGTCGTGCATGTGTTCGTCTATCACCGTGCCTTGAAAAGTTTCTTCCATGTGCAGAAAGTTGATAATCTGTTGATCGTCGTCAAACACTCTCCAATTCGTGATGTTGTCGGGAACGGATGGCCGAAACAACAACTAAACGGAGAATGCATCTGGGGATAAGCCTTCTGTAGGAAGAAGTTTAGAAGCTACATTAGCTAATAAATCTGCTTAAGAGTTATTCAATCTAGGAATAGAATTTATATTGAAAGCAGAAAATCTATTCATTAAATTCCATACCTCAGACTGGTAGCTTTTGAGATGCGGAGAAAGACAGTGGATAGAATCTCTTACCTGTCTGACCACTATTTCAGAGTCACCGAAGATGGTTAAATTTTGAATGTTCATATCCAAAGATTTTCTAAGACCTTGCAGTAAAGCCTCATATTCTGCAGTATTGTTAGTACATTCAAATTCCAACATACATGCTATCAATGTTTTGTTACCTGCCGGATCGATAATGACGCAGCCTGCTCCAGCGACTTCTTTGGACTTTGACCCGTCGAAATACAGAGACCAAATTTGATTTCCATCGGGTACATGAGACCGTTGCGTAGAAGCTGTTGGTTGTACGTATGCTACAATCTCGGACTGCTATTCTGGATTGGTGATAGGTGAAACCTCGGCCATGAAATTGTCGAAGAAGGTGTCCATCCCTTGGACTTCACGTGAATCAACAGAAGGTGTGAATGGTTCGTTAGGATCGTTCAAATCTGTGACCGTGAACTTAAGGCAGCGTTCACGATTCACTTTGATTTTATTAGGCTTTCCATTTTCTGGAAGCCATAAGTGAGACCAATCTGTTGCAAAATAGCCATGTAGCTGTTCCGACCAGTCCCTGCTTAAAAACAGACCATACACTTCTGGAATATCCACAACAATTATATCAATAACTTGATGAACCTTGGGGTTAGACGATAATCTAATAAGTACATTCTTTAGTTCGCCTATAACTTTGACATTTGTCCGATCAAATTGTATGATTTTTAAAGTCAAAGGTTCAACTTCAGCATTAATCTTCTGGAAAACAGACCAAGGCATCACATTGAATGACGCCCCTGATTCTACCATACAATTATGCATGTTTCTATTGAAGATTTCGAAAGTTAACAGGAATGGAGGTACATTCTTGCGAGTACTAAGATTAGTAGCTTGCGGCTTTTTACTCGCAGTTTCTAAAGCTATTTTATCTACATTATTTACATTACTTACAGGAAGGCTTCCTTTATCTTGAGGATCGGGATTATTTTTAGTGGAAGTCTTCTGAGGGACTTTGTTTTGCACAACTTTGTTACCATTAGAATTACCATTTTTGTCATTCTCTGAAATATTTTGCAACATTTTTTGAAGCAGAAATGGAAACTTCAATAACTCATAAATAGAAATGTTAGCCCTTAACTTTTTAAGATCTTCAACTACATCATAATCTAAGTTGGGGTTCACATTACTCTGTTTGGTCTCAGCTGATTTAGATTGCTTTGGAGGTGAAGTTGTAGTGTTTTCAGTAGAAGGCTTGTTTGTTGTCTTACTCCTGGTGTTATAAGGATGAACTGTCTCGAAGTTAGCTTGAAAGATGCTATCCGAGAAGTGTCCAAAAATGTTCGGAGAAGACTCTTCTTCTTGAACTGTTTCTTGTTCAACTACCTCCTCAGGAATCTCAGGAGGCATCAAGTTATCTTGGGCTTCTAGAATTGTTTGAAGGGAACATTGCAAACTTTCTATATTTAGACCTTCTGTGGTTGGATTAGGTCGGTTGGTAGGAAAAGACTTCCGGGATGGGGGTTTTTAAGGTCCTTTACTCGAGGAAGCTTCTTCAGTCGATCTTTTTAATTCTATAACTTGATTTGACAGTTTTTGTACCACTTTAGTTAAGTTTTCTAAATCAGAGGTTTCAGGTTGTGTTTTACTTTGAGCAGGTCTGGGGAGGATCTCGATCTTCTTTTTGGAAGAAGAACTAGTCTCAATTTCGTTGCTAGAAGAGTCTTTAAGACTAAGTATGTCTTTTTCAATCTGACTGGCCTCCTCAAAGGCTTCTAACAGCATGGATTTCTTAGATCGTTTAACCCAAATAGCTATACTTTGATGCAAATCTTTAGTGTAGTAATCTATTATAAGACTCTCAGCAGGCATAGAATCTGCAGGGATTCAGTTTTTAAGTGTTAAGAATATTTGATTAAAGTCCTTAACTTTTTCTTTTGGGTTCATTCTTAAGCTAGAAAGATCCATGACTAGGACTTCCTGAGGCTTACCGTCTTCGAACTTTTCCAAGAAGCATGAATCGAACTTTTCCCAAGACACGATGGTATGGGGTTGATGGGCAAAGTACCACGTGGATGCATAAGCCTCGAAAGTATAAGGGAACAACCTACAGACAACATCTTCATGTTCGACATTGCGGAGTCTTATGGCTAACATAAAAATTTTAATGTGATCTTCAATGATCTGTTTTGAATTAGGATCAAACTTGGGAAGCCATTTCTCCGGGTCCTTAGGTAGAGGATGCTGAGCTCCAGGTACGGCTACGGCATCCTGATCAAGCCAGGGTCTAGCAGGGTTGTTCTGATTTGCCATTGGGGTAGTGGGTGTGGAAGGCTGAGAAGAGGAATTGCCTTTCTCAGAGGAATATCCTCCAGAAGAGGAAGGAGATGATGGAGGTGGTGAAGGGGGTATCCCAGATCCTCCTACATCAGGATTTAAGATTGCATCTGTAGGATTCACAGTGAGGTTAGTATCACCTAATTGTTCTCTGATATCAGAGAAATCCAAAGGTTGGCCCCACGGACGGTTTGGTTGCCTCAAACGGGCTAAGGCACTATGTGTTTTAATAAGAGATTGGCGGACAATCTCTTGTATGTCACCACCTATAGGATTAGGGGTTGTTGGCTCAACTGTGATCTGTGGATCGTCGGTTGAAGTAGTTTTTGTTTGAAGGGGAATATTAGCGTGTGAACGGATTCTAGTCACCATAGGTGAGCAATTAGGGGGTGGAGGATTCTTGCGACCACCTCGTGCCATTAATTAAGTTTAGGACCTCCTTCTAGCACCATTTGTTGATGGGCAAAATTGACTGTCCGTCAATTGAGAGAGTGGAACCGGTCCGGGGTTGTCTAATAACCCAAGCCGTTTGGAATGAACCACCTTGATGGGTTTAGTGGCTCCGTTAGCCGATCTAAGGTCCTAAGAAAACAAAAAAAGAAAACTAATCTAACTAATCTAACTAAAACTAACTATTAAAACAAACTAAACTAATCTAACTAAAAAGAAATAAAACAAACTAATAAATTAATCTAATGAAAACTAACTATTAAACAAACTAACTAATCTAACTATTATATATATACAATCTACTAACTAATGCTATTCTAACTCTAACTACTAACTGAAATATAACTTATTCACAAAATGTACAATATCCACAAAATACAGATTTAAATAAAACCTGAAAAACTCATTTATATTCTGCCCTTAGACAGAAAGATATATTTTTGTTGATTTTATAATTTTATGAACAAGAAATAAAACATAAAACTAACTAAACTAAATCACTAATATAAACTACAAGCATATCTAATCAAACTACTTAAATTATACTAAATAAATTAACGAAAATAAATCACAAACTGACCTGGAGAAATGCTCCAGATTTGTCCTGTGTATGATGACTATCTCAGCTGATCGGAGGGAGGAAACCCGCACCGAATAATCTAGTAGCTTCTCGTAAACGATAGCTGCAGTTCTCTTCAAGTTTGTTTACAGGACAAACAAGACATAAAAATCACAACAACCATATAATTTATAAATCTCCACAATTAGATAAATCTGTATGCAAAGATCTATACATAATAGTTCAATTGATGAAGAAGAGACATCTGTCATTCATTAGCTGAACTAAGTAATTGCTTTGTTTTTAAATGTTGAAAGAAATCAGACATAGATCACATTAATTAAATCATATCATTCTGCAAAAGACTGTGATAGCTAAAGTAGTCACTAATCAAATGCAAATTGATAAACATAAACATGAAACAAAAGATTGATATTATGAAAGCGAAAGATGTAGCAGAACATCAAATTTTGTCTCAGTTTGTAATAGAAATCCATAGCCTGGTTCTCCCACAAGTGAGGATGATCCTTATTACAAAAATAATAAGTATTTATAAGTTTTCCACAGGGTAAAACCTCCCTGTGGAAGTTATCAAAACTGTTTACATAAAATCTAGGAAAATATCCCAAGTCTAACTAAACGGGGAAACTAAAATAAAACTAAAAGACACAAATATTCCCCTAGCCTGTCCAACATGTCCCATTCAATTCGAATTTACCTGAAAAGGGCCAAAAATGAACAAGTTAGAAAGATTCTTTATTAACAAAATAATAAAAATCTAATTCTATAGACTAGCTACAGAATCTTGCGATTTTGTAGCTGGTCTAAATAAGACACAAAATCAACATCAAAATCAATTGAAAATCTTTTAAAGAATTAAATTCAATTAACATCCAATAACTATTTGAAAACGAATCATTTAATTTGAGTTTGTTATACCACTCGAAATCAAACAGAATCAACATCACTCAAATAATTACAGAGATAGTCCTTCTCTGTTTCTTTTGTTACCTCAAAATAGAACGAACAGAATCATAATTATCAGTTGTGAAATCGTTTGATATCAATTCGAAACTGATGTAACCAAAAACAAATCATAGGTAATTGTTATACTGCCTTATCGACAGGAGATACGATCACAGCCAAACAAGATCGTTTACAATTCGTTGTAACTGTATTGACAAGGCAAACGATTCATACCACGAGTGGATTAACTCAACCTGGTGCGAAATCAACTCAAATAAAATCATAACAGGGTCGATTAATTGGTGACAGAATTCATAGGAATTATCCGATTGTTTGTTATTGTTATTTGGGGCAAACAAACTCGATTGGCATTGAACGAAATCATTCATTTCAAACGAATTATAACCGAAATTAACATATATACCAATCGTCGATCTGGATTTAACCAACTCGTTTTACAAATCAAAATCAAACAGAGCATTCATTTATGATACGAATCTAACTCATGAAAATGATCGAACTAACAGTAATCCAATCAAGCAAATCAATCGGCTGGGCTTAGCATAGTTGTCATGAATCAAATCCATTCCATGATTCGGGCGCATTTGCACAGGCTTAAATGAGATCATTGTTTTTATAAAAACAGAGTAGTTCTTTCCAAATTAAATTGAACATAGTGGTATTCCTGATTTGGAAAATTATATGACACAACATATCGTAACAACCAAACTCATTGAAATCGTTTACCAATCATAGCATACGAACCACAACGAAATCAAATCCGAACATGATCGCATTCTAAATTGAGCATGAAAAACTTCCTGTTCAGAGTAGGTACGAAACCAATTCGATTGAAATCAAAACATCAATTTTGTTAACTCAATCAGACAAACGAACAAATCAAATCCAAACGAAGACCAATCAAATCCGAATGAAAATCTATTGGTGTCTAAACTGGGAATGATCAAATCATATATCCAAAATGAAATTCCATTTATTTTTAGCAAAGCAACACAATATACAGGATGAACGCATTATTGCAGAGCCATTTCGAAATATAAACAGAGCTATTCGAAGATCAAATTTCAATCACTATATTACTCATGGTCACTCACAAAACTAAAACGATTTAAAATCCATACCTGTATGGCGAGCAGATGGCTTGGTCACGACAATTTAGAGTTGATAACGGATGTGGCCGATTCAACATTCTTGAAAAGGATGGAGCCTGTTGTCTTCTGCTTCTTATTGGTTGCTTGGAGTTGGTCTCTTTGGCTGGTTAACACTGCAACTTGACTTTCTAGTGATTGGATTTTTGATTGGAGTAGGGGAACATCAATGTAGTATCGTTCCAACCATAAATCGCATTGGTCACAGGACGACTGTGTGGGGTTTGAAAGTGCGGGTGAGGGTTTGATCACATTGCTGAGGGTTTCGTTAGGCAATTTAATCCCTGGGTAACTGGGATCGTTTCTCAGGCAGGGGGGAATATTTGTCATGAAATCATAAGGTGGTTCGGGGCATAAACCCTATGAGTAGGGATACTCACTGGCTAGAAAACGTTCTATGTCAGAGTCAGAATCCTCACTAAGGATTATAGGCTTTGACTCAGCAGAGGGTTTAGGTTTGTTCCTATCCATCCTTGAAATAAGCCGAGCGTTATTTTTACCCTTGGCATTAACAGTAGGGTTTGCCTTGGGCTTTTTTCTCATAGGTTTCTTTATAGTCTTGGCATTCTCAGTTCCAACGTCTGGTAAGTTAACCTTAGGGTCGGCTGAGGGTTTAGGAGGAGTCAGTAGGACATGGAAGGGCACATGCATCTCGACCTTGGTTTTACTCACCACAGGTTTGTCAACCTGGATAGGGTCTCTGTCATCGAAACCATTTCGAGCGACGAAATCTCTCCAGCTATCACCATGTAAACTCAAGTGATAAATAATGATAAGTTTGATAAGTCCATGGTGGAACAGGCTACTGTCGGCCTTCTGCCTTTTAAACCTTTTTGACATTTTATATAGGCTACGATGAAAGTAAAAGGGCATATTCAACGAGTATCCCATAAAACTCATTAGCAACCATAGGTGGTAGAGAAAAACGAGTCCATATCGACCTTCACAGGTCATGAATTGCTTGACTACCATAAAAGTATCGTGCCATCGTGGTTTAAGTGAGGATATGGGCATACCTCTGTCACAAGAGGTGACTTTGTGTGAGAGGAATAGTAGTGGCCATGGAACCTCTTCCACTTTCAAATTTTTGAACCAACGTTGGCCCGTGGCAGGTAACCCTGTAGCAGAACTAATAAACTTCTCATCGATTTCCAACTGGATGTCACCCACTTTGGCTCTACAACCATCAAAAGTCATGGCGAATTGTTGCTCCATAGATAAATTAAAACCCTCAAATCGTTGCACGAAGGTGAGCCATCCGTTATCATCCAAGTCCTTCTGGGCATTGTCAAACATTAACAAGGCTTGGTTGTCATTTGGCTCGATTCGCACGACTGGTTCCATGGAGCCGAGCACATGGTAAGATGAGGGTTTGGATCAGAACACACATAGGAGCAGAGCTACCCAAGCTAACAGAAGTGAACGGAGATAAAGGATAGGCATAAATGCCATCGTGCGAAGGTGGTGGAGTTTATCTCTTCCATGCATAATAGTTATTGCCAAAGTACAACTGTCGGCTTATAGCTATTCTACCCATTATAGCATAGTTCAACAGTCATATTACTTGGCTGACCAATGAAACAATGGTAAGTGTATAAACAAACACGCGCAATCAACGATATGCCATAGTTTTGAACCATCAACATTCAATTTGAAATCAATACTAAACGTTCAACCATGCGCCAATGTATTGTAACAGCTCATATCAAGAGTTTAACCAATGTGCCGATGGGTCTTCATATAATCAACAAGCCAATAGTTATGAAAACACAAACATAGGTATCATATTAAATATATATATGAAAGATTTAAACATAACACCCATGTATCTTATGAAACCAAAAGGTCAAGTATATCAAATAAAAATGCAAATCCAAATGCCAATGCATTACAAACTCAATGAAACCAAATTACACAATCAATCGAAGCATGAGTACCGATCAAAGGATCTTGCCAGCTGTATAATGATAAATAAAAGGTAAGCGCAATAGGCATATTGACAAAAAATATAATGACAGTTCAGATAGTGATTTTAATGCGACTTCGAAAGACGAAGTTTTCACTCTTACAGTCGTGAAAACAAAACGAAGGTAAATGTGCAAATGTCGCAGAAAATAAAAATGTCGTCTATTTGAAAATTGCGACGAAAAATTGATGTTTACAAAACATTGGTGTAGGCAACTTATAAGACAATGGAAAAATGTGAATTGGTTGCCAACAGAACCATAAACCATTTCCTAACCTAACCCTAGCATAGCAGACCCATCTCTCCTTCTTCTCAACTAGGACAACATCATTCCATCTCATAACTTCCTTTTCACTCATAATTTCCAAATTAAATACCAACTGTCCATTGTCATACTCAACAATGGAAACCAAAAGAACATAATCTCCCTCAACTTTGTGCAGAATATACAACTTCCCATCACCCCCCATCTTTTTCCATGTCATCTTGGTCAGATACAACAACATGGTCCTCACTTTCTAATTAACCAGTGATGTACAATCACATTTGTCATTATCCCCTTCAAATATATTGTCAATTGTGATGTCTCTCCACTTGATTGTTCTGACATGATCCTCGGTCTTCCATACCAAAAACGATTCCAAGATCTCTATAATGCTCACCATAATACTTATACACTCTATAAATATAATAAGAATATAAATTATTGTTGTTATTGTTCCCCTTTCTCACCCTAGTGTAGTTCAACACCTCAACCTACATAAATGCCTCTCCTTACATATTCTTCCCCGAACTACCATTGCATGATAACTTACCATGCCATCACTTTAACTTGGCCTCATCGTAAGACATACTCACTACCCCTATCCTCTAATACCCACATTACCCTACTTTGGTAACTAGTACTTTGTTTTCAAACACTTCTATGTATTGCATCTACCCTATATGTTATATATGATATCCATTCACCAAATACTTCTCTTCAAGCCCTTCTATGCATACTATTCCATCCTTTTCATTCCCTTACTTTCTACTCTCCAGAGGAACCAAAGGACTATACGCAACCAGTTCTCCCACATATCCACAATATAGTACAACATAACGATAGAACACTAAGCAAAAGGACACACCTCTTGCATAAATATATCATTCTCAAAATGACATGGCTCACTAACTCATGTAATTATATATTCCTTTGTACACACTCTAAGCACCAACATAGAATTTTGTATACCTCTCCACATACCTCACAATACATCTCTCAAGCTTACTACTTTGCACAAATCTCTATTCAACATGACACCAACTATGTTTGGCACACTACATAGGCACATATCAAAGATGGCACCACATTTATCTCTTATCCACATCCAAGAAAAATCACCAATATTTTTAGGGACTTAGGTGCATGGTCACAAGTATGTACAATTGCATGAAAATGATAGGGTGATCATGACCACAACAATTTCCTCTACTTAGCTCCATAATCTAAACCTCATCGACCACCTAATTTCTTGGGAGCATCTTGCCATTTTGGCATATTACACTCTTTATAAACTTATGACACTCCTAGCATAGATACCCTCATTTACATATGACGTGTTGCATATATATTTTCCTTTACATAATCAAAATCATTACCAACATGCCAATACCCCACCAATTCACTCACTATTTATGGACATTTTTCTTAGACAATACCCACATAACTCTAGGTTTATATGGGTTATTGTATGGATTCAATAATTTGACTAAGGGAGCCATTCATAGCATCACTCATTCTCTTGGGTAAAAATTGTTATCTTATATGTTGAATCAACTCGTATTCTAGGCCACATCATCCCTCAACATGTAGGATGCACTTCTACCACTAATTGCTACATCACCTCATAGATATACAATCCTTTCATCATGTAATTTTTTGTCCTTATACAACTATACTATGACTCCTCCTTAGCTAGGGATGATGACACATAATGATAAACACCCACATCCAAAAACCATCTCTCTAGAAGGCCATAAGCACATATTTATTTTTCTTGGCTAAGGTTTCACAATGTCTACAAGAGTAGTTTGAGTTATCCTATGGATAGACAATTTCTTCATTATTGCATGGCACAGACAAATCCAATGTACTTAGTTTGTCTTCTAGCTTCAGGAATATACATTGATTCAAATATGGACACTCTCACCAAATATCTTTGTTCTATCACCATCATATACTTCATTATTAGGTTTCCAATAGAATATCTTTATGAATACTCACAATTCACAACAATCCTTCATCTAGGGCACCTAGAGTCATCTCCAACACTTGCAGGTAGTATTCAATGTAGTTTCATTCTTAAAATCGGAGGAAAGTGAGGAAACTTTTAATTTAAACTGGGAGGAATTGATGTAGATAGCCTAAGCAATCTCCCTTAGGAGGATACACCACTAAGAATTGCAACACACAACTTGGCCAATGATGAAGACAGATAGGTCATCCTCCCTAAGGAGGATGCACCCCTCAACCCATCAACATCCAACTCAGTAAATGATGAACACAACGAGGGTGTTCTCCCCAAGGAGGACACGCCTATATATCCAATCGTGTCTATCCTTTAAAGTGCATGTTCCTCATTTCAAACATCTTATTTATTATGTGTATTGTATGTAAGCATGTAGTTTCATATTTCCAGTCTTCAGGATGCATGTAGGATTTGTTTATCATTTATTTCTCAACCCTTGGGATTTTTTCATCTTGAGTGGATCCATTGTATTCCTTTATAAAGACAAGTTGGCCACCATAATAAACTAATCCATTTTTCCTTGAGGTTCTTATATTCTCTTTCTATTGTTCTTGTTTTTGGGTTAATTGTTCCTTTTTGCTAGTGCACTACACATCTCAGCAAGGGTTTTCTTGTTGAGAGGTTTAGATCTACATTAATTATTTATATTATAATAATGTTAAATTATTAAAATAAAATCATTTAATAAGTGGTTGATAATACTTATTTGTTATAATGACTTTGTTGAATTCCATCAAGGTACGTGTTTTTTTTGGAGGTATAATCACTTGATCGGAGAAGAAGGTAATAAATTACTTGTGTGCACTTCATGGACCCTATAATCCACAAAAAAAAAAAAAAAAAATTCACTTAGATCTCATAATCCATGATATACAATAATTTGGTAACATTAGATAAGGAGGATATTCTTTAGAGCCAAATCTGAGGCATAACATTAGTCCTAGCTCACCCTCTTATATTAGGATATGAGGCCTTCTCCCTTCTTCTCAAGATCCTCTCTTTTTTCTTCTCATAGGAAGAAACACCTGTATCCATTGTCTATTTATACATAATATTAATATTAATAGTTACCAACATACATCTACCTAGATGATAATCAAGATTCCTAGTCTTAAACTTAAACACTCTCCAAGTTCAAATAGTGTGAAACAAATATGTATATGTATTTTCCTTTCTCTCATTTTCTTTTGTACTTATTTCCTTTATTTTCTTCTTCTCCCCCTTATTTATTTTGTCGCTCTCTCCCTTGAATAATACATGTACACATATGCATATTGATAAACCATAATCAAGTAAACGTGTAAACCTTTTACTCATGTGTGTGTGTGTGTGTGTGTGTGTGTGAGAGAGAGAGAGAGAGAGCAAGTCCTAAGGGTTAGCTTGATTGGTAAATGTTCTCATGTGAAATTCACAAAGTTCTCAAGATAAAATCTCATCCAGTCCTTTGGGCTACTAGTTTCCTATACCACTAGTGGTCAATCTATCTTCCATCCAAAAATTCAAAAAAATCTATGCAAGAAGGGATACAATTCTAGGAAATCCAACCTGATACCAACACCCCTATTATTTTCTTAAGCATGTGAGAGTGGTCAAGTAAAATTATTTCCCCATATATATAATGAATTTTAAAACATTTTTGATGCATCTTCATAAATATTTTAGTTCCTATAACTTCCTTCATACATCATTGTAAGTTTAAAAGGACCACCCAAATACTCACATAAACATCTATTCACTCTGAGCTATTCTTCTTCATATTCATAAAGTAAATATTTTTTTTTAAATTATATATCTTTACTTGATATATAAATTTCTATTATTATTATTATTATTATGGAATGTATATCTTGGGGAAACCCTCGAGGCACTTCCCCTCATTTCGAGGATGGTACTTAAGGTAAAATGGTTGTTTTCATTTTTTGCAACCAGACCCAATGGGTACATCGAGTGAGACCCAATAATATCCACAAAGGCACTAGCCTAAGGACTTGACCTCATGACCACCTGCTTATAATTCACAGCACTCAACCACTCAAGCTAACCCAACAAGCTATATAAATTTCAATTATACATTAACATCATCTCACATCTTTTCACTTTTAATTATTCTTCTTCATATCTATAATGTAAATCAAAAGTCTTTAATTTTGTATCTTTTTTTAAGCTAAAAAAACATAGAGATTATCTATTATATGCACAAAACGTTACAATAGTTCTAGTGGATCTGCTAGAATGGAAATCGAATCCAAACCCTAACCAAAATATTAGAGTTTTCAGGTCATAATCACACAATATAATAGAGAAAAATAATAATATTGTCCAAATTTCTAATCAAGATTACAAATGGCTATACTAACCAGGATAAAACTAAGGACATAATAATTAATGCAAATTTCATAACCAACTAGAGACAAAATAAAAATGGCTCTAAGAGACCACACCATGACAAATTCATTAGCTTGGTGCATCCTCCCTTGGTAGCTCAATAGTTGGCTTCGTCTCACATTCCTTTTCTGGAACTACATCGTCCACCTGACCCTCATCCAAATCAATTGGACAACTCTTTGAATCCAGAGGGATTGGGACCCCTCCTCTTCCTCTTGATGCTTATGCTTCTATGAGGCATGCGAGACCTTAAACTGGATACCATACTAGGAGTGGCATAACAACTCAAATTTCCCTTTCAAGATGTGGATATCATGTAGAAGGTCTGCTTGCTCCATCATGGCCCTATGCATAGCCTGCCCCACCATGGCCTTCACTATCCAATAACTCTTGACTATTTTAAAATATTTTTTTCCCTTGTTCTATTGTAGAAGGTTCCTTCACCTAGTCCTCTACTTCCTCTAACACTTCTCTATCAGACATGTTCAGACGTTGATCCCAAACCCTCTCCTTGACCTCATTAGCTTCCTTATTTTCCTCTACGGAGAATATATCAATGAATATGTTCCCTACCACCCACACCTATTTATTCTTCCACATGTTATCCTTTAGACCTCAGGAAGTGGAAGCTTCTTGGTTATTATAGCCCCCATGCCTAACTCTTCCCTTCCTATCCCCACGCTTGGACATATTATGAAAACGATTCATTGAGAAGCGACTCCACTTTGACACTTGTTTCCCACTACAAATACAAATGATCCATAATACCTTCGTCGATAGGTCAAATCCCACCCCAATGCTTATTAGGTCGATAAATAAACTGAGACCCTGCGTTACTGCATCCCGGTTCACCCAGACAACACTATCACCCACAGGTTTTATTTTCATATGAAGTTCCTCTATGGTGTCTACCTCTCCCAACCTAATCACCCACAGGTGCACCATCATAATCCCACTGCTCATACCCATCGACATATCTGAATAATGACGTCGCATCACCATCCACTTCTCTTTCTTACCTTTCAACATGCTTGGCCATGAATTCTATGTACCATATCATTGTTTTCATCATGTCGCACGATCAGCACCGCCCCACCCTCGCCACTTCCATCACTTTGAATTGTCACAGAGGTACTTACCACCATCTCCAATGTCCAACGAAGTGTACGTTGCATGACAACTATCTCTTTGAGCGACAATGCTACCGCTTGTGTTTGGGCCATCTTGATAGCTTGTGCCCCATATAGAAATTTAATTTTATATATTTACTTTAACATATAAATTTCAATTATACATTAAAATCATATCACAATAACCAATCTAATTCAATAACTTAACTTTGAGTAACACTAGATTATACTATTTAATTTTCTCTTTTATTAAAAAAAAAAAATTACTTTCATTTTATAAAATAAAAATGATATATATATATATATATATATATATATATATATATATATATATATATATATATATATATATATATATATATATATAT